>JAQFZC010000390.1:0-53827 GCA_034695205.1 Dicyrtoma fusca
ACTGTATTTACAGGTTCCCACATAAAAGTAAAGACTAGCGATTAGCGTGGAACAAACGGACTCCTGATAGTGAGACGGAAATCAATTGAGACTTGTGTAGGGGGCTATTACGTACATAGTTGTACAGATATTAAAAAGTTTAACGTGCTTTTTCAAGTAATGTTCTCCGTTAAAAAATATGGAGCTGGAGTTGGTGTGATGCTAATTAGTATGCTTCCTGTAATTAGGGATCATATGCGCGTGCTTTCATCGTTCATGGTAATCGTGACTTCAAAATTCCTCGAACAATCAGCCTGCTTTTTTTTTATTCCTATTTTGTGCCGTCCGCTTTTGTACTATGTCCATGTAAAATACCTCGATACGTACATAGGCATGGCACAGTATATGAGTGTATAGACTACAGATTGGATAAAAGTTTCAGACTTAAAAAGCCCCAGCATAAGAGCTCTTTACCTGCATTAAATGTTTTGATGAAATATATTTACACGCCTCTATAGGAGCCTATTGTGCAGCACTAAAGGGAACGACACACACCGTTCAGGTGTGAAATCAAATTAAGAATAAATTAGCATAAATACTTACAAATACTAATGCAGTGACTCAGGAATTTTTTATTTTCGGAACAAGCTACGTTTTATACACATACCTACACACACTAGGTAATTAGCCAGGGTTACGCCTTTGAACGATGGACGATGAACAATATTTGATATTGGAATTCTCATCCCTTGATGAATGACGAGCTACATATAAGCATTAAATTAAATGCATTGCATGAGCTCATAAACCCGTAAGAGAGCAGACTCTACTTAGGTATTTTAGTTTTAATACAACACAGCACCAGGCTTGAGGCTTATGCAATGCCAGAATTATTTGTACTGACGCAAATAACCAACGGATTTATAGCACCTCCTACACCAAAGTCCACAGCTATTGAAGTAATTATGGGCATTTCGACGCAGAGTTAACGTGACATCAGCGGATTTACTTAACTTTGATAGGAACACAATTTCATTACCGCGAAAGTCCGATTAGTTTCGTGGGAAGTAGTTGTGGGTTTTCGTGGAATAAATTCAAAGTTCGTGATTTGTTCGGAACAAAAGTAAAATAAATTGTTGTACATCTTAGTTTCCATAAAAATTTCTTCGAATGACTTTAGTATCTTTAATCTTTAAAAATACTCAGAAATGCCGATGTCTGTAAAACCATTGTTCAAGATAGGTAGCTTTTAAAAGTCAGATTGTAAAATTTCCGATTTTTGTAAGTTTATGCTTTTAATTTTGAAAACCGGAATCTATTTGGACCCCGGCTGGCCCGGTGACTCATCAGAATTCAACGGTATCTAAATTGGACTTGAAGGAACAACTTTGGCTGTTCGCTTGCGTATTACGTACATAGCTAATTATGTGTAGAGTAACAGTTAGATATTCGTATACACTTCCACTCTGGATTACCTTCACAGGTTGTCCAAGTTAATCACTGATCCCCTTGTGTCACATCACATTACGTTACAGATAAGGTTAATGATATGGTAAATATTTAATGTCACGCAGGAAGGTGATTTAGTGTAAGTACAGCACACAGAGTACAAGCTATAGACACATTCTTATATAGGATTTGGCAGACTCTACACTTATTCATACTAATTGTGAGTTCTTGGGGTTGAGTAAACATAAATGAAGTCCAGTCCAAGTAAATTACGGTCTGACTACGTTGTTTGAGTGAGAGCTAATAGGCGCAGGGTAACGTGCCCAGAATTTAAAGCACACTGCTAAAGTAAATATAACATAAAATAAACGACAACTTGGTAAGCATTATATAATTTTGTATTGTGACATGTAATTAGGGGAAGTAATGTGTTCAGGGTAGCATACATTAATATTAAATTTTATAAATACACTCTACGTTATCTCTATTTCTCATTGGCGGTAAAAACTCCACACTACGGTACCTACACATGTATCTATCTTCGGTTGTGCTAATTATTTATTTGTAGAGTACAGGGAACTGCCCTCTGCACACAGAGGATCTCTATACAACCGAATGTAGATAAAACTTAATCTTTGGGCACTGCCTGTGTAAAGCTATGTAAAATGGAATTGAAAGCACGGAGATACCTATACCTATGTACGAAATTTACTTTCTCGCTCGATTGCGACTGTGAACAAGCCGACTCTGTAATGTTAGTCAACGTCATGCTATTTTTGATAAGAGGATTATAAGTTTCTCATTTTTGAGCTCTGGAATTTAGTGCATCCATAATCAAAATCCTCCTAAAATGTTAATGATGGATGATTGTATGAACATTCAATTTTACTTGTATTTAAATTTGTGAACAGAATGAGTAAGTAGCCTGTCTGCCTTATAGCTCGATAGATTTTTAGTTTCATTTTATTACCAGATATTATGGAGGCCATTTAGCATTATTGCAAATTTTTATTTTTATTTTAGTAATATGAACTTTTGATTTGGAGTTGATTTTTTTGATTTACATTTGAATTTGGAGAGATTTGCAAATGAAATTAATTTACCATTAACCATCAACTGACTCAACTCGTGTGGGTTGTTCCACTTGTACTTATTTGGCCTCCTGCACATCTTTTGATATTCGTCATAAAACATTACCCTATCGGAATCGACACTTGTCCCTTCTACTTCTGGTTTCCTTTTTTGCCGTTTTGTGTAATTAGACAATTGTCCTGACAGCTGCACATGTCATTCTCTGACTCTGAGCCTACTCTGTCTCTACTCTTGGTATTTATGTGACCTAATAGGGTGTAATAAAATTACCCTCATGCCGACGAGTAGACGGAATCGGGTTGATGATGGGCATAAAACTATAAAGCTGAAAACTAGGGAAATTAAAGTTAATAGCTTTACATTAAAAAAAGGACATCAAATCATCGGGCTATTTAAATTGTCTATTTTACTCATACATTTAATTATTTATGGAGGAGAATGCAAATGGACCTAACCTATGCACACAAATTACACGCCCACATTTTCGCTTGGGCTTTTCAGCCTAATCCGTGTACATACATACCTATACATAGTAGTACAAATGCCGTTCTACAGCCATGCCATTATGCAATGATTTTTTTTTTGGGAGAAAATTTAAAAATAAAAGTGAGATAAGGGAATATAACATAATTAAGGATAATTTTTAAGAAAGTTTTATCTCTTTTATGCGAATCATTTAACACACTATTTTTTTCTTCGTGTAAATGCTCAGCAGTGTGAGGGATGATTACATGTAAATGGTAAATTGTTACTGGTAAATTACAGTGCATTTATGATAAAAACATACGAGTTGGCGCTGACGAACAAGAGATAAGGAAGAAGGGGAAAAATGGTTTTTCTCTGTGACCTTTCCGCACCTTCTGCTAGCATTTACGTGGATGGAGGCACCACGGTGCCTTATGGCCCATCACTGCGACGGTATGATAACAGCAGAACACAAGCACAGAGAGACGTGTGTCCAATCTGCAAACTTGGATTGGGTGGTTTGAATAGGAATAACATGCATAGCCGTCCATCTCCTACATATTCGCTGACATTCGAAATTAATCTCAGCACGTCATTGAGAGATGTTCATTTTGTGTCGACAGTCCCTTACTTTAATCTTTAATTTTGACGTGGTAATTTATTTTGAACGTGAAAGGTGTCACGATGCCAAAAGATGGTTTCCTCTGCTAAATGAAAAGCGTATTAATTCCCTTAAATTGATTTCGATTAATTAAACTGTAAACTCCTTGACTTATTTTTCATCGAAATGTTTTCTTCGCTTCTTACTGCCCCGTCGTAAATAAATTACGTAATATGCGGCGGGCTGATAGTCGTAATTACTTTTCGTCAGCTGTCAGCCACAATGTGTATGTATCTACCTTCATTTTCTGTGGAGGACCTTCCATCCTCACCCTCACTCAGTGTCTCTGTCTTGAGCTGGGATTTCAATTTAAGCGAAATTTTTGGTCGCAATTTAAAGTTTTATGTGTACACAGGACTCCGTCAAATTAGGAATTAAGACGACTCGCTGCATAAGCAAATAAAGAGCCAAACTTTCGAGGTTGTTAGCTAAACTTTGCCGAGAGTGAAAACGCGTGCGGACGCATAACGCATACACAGTATGAGCGAAGGAACGCATCTTGGTAACTAATAAGATGATGATGGTGGGGAATACAAAGGAAGGGCTGAATGTTCAATTTTAAAAGTTAAGCAGCAAGCAGACTTGAAAACAAAGATGATTTAATAAAGCACGACAGCGTATGTAATATTTACTTTTTACATATATTATAATGCAACCGTATCAAATTTGCTCAGCTATAGGTACTTATATCATTTTACTTCTATATAAAAAAATCAGAAATCTTCACACTGGAAACGGAAAGATGGGGATAAAAGAGTATTAGAGGATCATGGTTACTCCTGCTGAATTTTGAGGGTTGAGTTAAACACTATAGCTTAGCTTCTAGTTAGTTGACACTTGCATAAAGACAAAGTACCTCTGCATAAAGTAGCATCCGTGAGCATGGTAGGGTTATCTGCACTCTGATTAAGTTTATGGAAGCGTAGCGTAAAAAGTGTGTAAAATATGGATAGAAATACATTAAGCCTTTGGTTAAACTACTGCCACGCGTACCTATTAAAAAAATACCTACATAGGTACATCTGATCCGTGAAGAAGCATTGTGGCGTAAGTCCAGTTCCCGTTTAAATGCATTTTGACCCAAGTCCAACGTCCTTTTGGTATTATTTTGATGTACCTAAGTCCCAACAATCAACTTTTGTATGTTTATACAAAATTATTTTTGAAAAAAGCGTAAATGTGGGATTTCTACAATTGTAAGCAAAGCTTCTTAGGAATTACTTCAAAATTACAGTAAGGCGACGCTGAACTTACGCCACAATGCTTCTTCACCCACGATCTGTAGCAGAAGTATCAGATTGGCAGTGCAAGTACCTAAATGCACGTACAGCTAACACGCACTGAAGGACTAGAGCAAACTTGCATAATGGGTTTCTGTCTAACTCCTTTTAAAATGTGGCTTTGCACAGACCCACACACACACACACACTTTGAGCGTGCATCTAGAATGCAGAGTGAAGGAAATTGTATCAGAAATATGTGGAGACTGTGAGGGAGGAACGTTAAGAGTCCCTCTTACTGCCTCAGTCCGTATCTGAAGAAAGTTAAATCGATCAATATGCATAAAAGAGCCCATTTGTATGATTGTATGGCCACTAATATAATCTCTTTTATCTGTCCTTGGTGTATTTTGGCGTATGTAGCCGAGGCTCACCCTGGACTGGAAGGGAAATGGGAACTGATGCGATATGGCTTCAAAGAACCTTACGAGAATGGAAATGTCATTCCTTGCACATCTTCCGCATCTTCCCATCAGTCTTTCTCGTTTATGCAATGTGACATGAACACACACACACATGCGAGTTCATTTAAATAGCGAGTCACTACCCATGCACATGCAGACACGGGCTGACTTCAATTTCCTATTTTTTCCACAATTTTCTTTTTTCTCTTTTTTTTGGTGCATTATATTTTATTTTACCAACACATCTCTCTGTACTCAATCTTCTCGTATCTCTCTGTGTGCCTTAGTGTATGCTGAAGTGCTGTTGGGAGTCGTGTTATCTTTTTCAATTTTCAATGTACATTATTGCCACTAAATAATCTTTGAGTTATGACGTTGGTGGCCGACTATACATAGGGTCCCTGGGGTAGAGACTGGTTATTGCGGTAGCTATTGTAATTTGGTGTGGTGGGCTTAAACGAGATACATTTGGCTAGTCTCTGATTTTAAGTGCATTTTAGGATCTTGATAGGCGTATCGGTATCGTAACTGAGGAATTATTGTGCACAAGTACACATGTCACAGTCTTTTAAACCCTTGTTATCTCAATCTCAGTATAGTGGAGCTACATACGGGCTCTTGTTCATTTTCTAGGTTATGCAGTGTAAGATGAGATATAGTGATAGTACACGCCTACCCTTTTATTTTATAGCCCTCCACTCCACAGTAGATCTTTTGGCTTTGGATTTTTGGCTTGAGCTTCAACTTGAATTTCAATTTCAACTCTTGGAACAACGCTTGACGCTTTTAACGATTTCTTCTCAAGAATGGTTTGGTTTATCAAATGTGCTGATTTCATAGAAATTCAATTTTCAATGTCAACATTAACCTTTAGTTTAGTGACAGTTTGAGCCAATGGAAATGTCGCTCCTCCTTTGTATATCGAGTGCGTTCTCTGGTCTACATGGAGTATCAGTCTCCCAGCTTAGCTATAATGGGACACATAAAAGTTAAGAGCTCATGATTGAAAAAGCCTCATGTCCTGTCCTCAAGTTCGAAAGCCTACACACAAGAGCCCTGGTGGGTTTCCATTCCATTCGTCATTGTCATGAGGAGTACCGTGAATGTAAACACATTCACACTTTGTCTCCTGCTAAAAGGATAGAATAATAGGTAATAAAAAATATTAATTCCATTTAAAGTACGTTTCTATTTTCTCCATTCGTGTCACTCGCGTAGCATGAACAATTGTGAGAATGCCATGTAAACATGGCTTGAGCGTAATATCATCATAGAACGCACTGCTATAACTCTTACAACAGCCGCATGGTCACGAAATCCTGCCAGTTTACTACGAAGTGGACAATAAGTGTGTATATTTGCCTTCGTGATAGTGGGATAAAACAACAGTAGGCCCTACTGATACTATCACTATGCCATGAAGGGAAAGATTGCAGATCTTTAAATACATGATACAACATAAAATTATAGCATGGAAAACTTGTTGTAGTTTTCAGATTCAAGCACAAAGTAAAAGCCCTTATACGGGGCTTTTTATTTATTATATTATTATAAACACATTCAGATTTAAATAACTAGTTTTTATATAGAACTGGTTTGATAGGCACTAGCAAATATGTATCATGCCTTACTCGTTTCTTAATCGTAAATTTCGTTTTTAACCGTTTACAAAAACGCAAGTGTCACCTCTTGCCTTTTTAAAAATATATTCTACAATTAAAATCGAATGACGTAATATTTGCAAAGCCTCATATTATTATATGCTTTTACTCAATTATGTAGGTACATACATAAATAGTTCTGTATTCGTAGTACAGGGAGAGAAAATTTATTTACATAAACGTATAACATGGTTTTTTTTATAAGTTTGTTAATTTCAAGCCCATCAGAATCTTTCCTGTAATTTATACAATTGTGTTCCAGCTGAGGATTATTTGCGTTGTATGGCCGTTTATGTAATAAATTTAGGATTTATTTATTCTAAATTAGCGTTGCGTTGATGTAATCTTCCTTTTTTTGCGACGCTGGACAAATCTGCGGGATTAGTACAAATGAATCTGTATGTAGCAAAAAGCTTATACATGACGAGCACGCCTTTATTTAGTAACGTAGGGCTTATTAAATGGCAGGGAGCACTTTATTATCACACTGTGATATCTGTATCGCCATGGAGCTCTTACAAGTATGTAGGAATTTTAATCAGGACCATGCCGATGCGATGCCCATATATGCATACAATTACCAATGCAATGCAAATGATGCATTACTTGCGTGAATTTCAAGTTTAAATAACTGCGACTGCGGGTCAGTGACTATAAAGACTTTGGACGTTGCATTGTTTGTTTGACTTTGACTTTGACACCATATAGGTAGGTAATTGTAGTTATATGTACATACTCTTACTAGAAAAAGAGGAAAATATATCTCTGCTATAAAATATTTTATCTTATTTAACATTGAAGTACCCATGTACATACGTGTGACAGCATATGACTTTACATTTCCGTACATTCTGCAAGGACAATTTAGCAAACAATAGCAACTATGTGCATACGTAGTTATTTGTAGGTAAAATACTTTCGTAATTCATGCGTGGCTCAACTGATCGTGTATACATACATGTAGGTCCCTAATTATTATACGGTATGATTATACATACAACTCAGAAGTGACAAATGACAAATTATTGCATTGTGACCACACAAATGAAAGCGTAACTTTCCTGTTGTAATTGTGAAACGACTTAATGTAGGTACAACACCAGTAAGCGTGTATGAATTATAGTGATTGTCCATAAAGTAGTGGACGTAATGGTTGAACCAAAATGTATTCATTTTTACAAACTATGGAGGTAGTTAGAATTTTCCCTAAAAATAAACGATATAGGTAATAATTTTATTACTGCTAATAAGGAAGGCTGCGAAGAGGACGTCCGTCTAATGTTTTACATAGGTAATTTAGTTGAATGCTTTCAAAAAAGATTACATTATAAAAATCAACAGTTTTGGAGTGTTTTTGTAGAAATTGGCGTTTCCGACAAGGAATCTTTTAGGGAAGTTGACGCTTTCCAAAAATTGTTTTTTAATGAAGTTGACGTTGAAAAGTATTTTCGTAGAAATCGGCACAAGTAGAAGAATTAGGGATCAATAAATATTTATAGGTATGCAATTGTCTTTGCTATACCGCCTTTATATCGAACCGTCGAACAAAAGTTGGCGATTAAATCGTACTGATACAACAGTGTACCTATGTATGTCAAAGGCCTCACGTTGTGGACTTCCTTTTCCCTTTCTCCAATATAACTTCATTTCCTACACTCAGCTCACCGAAATTACTACATTCAATTCTGCTATTTTGCTCCGGTGTCCTGTCCTGTCTTGTGACAGTCAAGTGTTGAGTGGAGCGTGTAGGGCTTGCGGTGAAGAGAGCTGAAGCCCAAGTCCTGAAGTCAAAGACTTCCTTTGAGGAAAATTCATTAGCACTGCCAATTAATTTTGTAACTCGAACACCACTGATTGAAAGGGGAAGGAATTTATAGGCACCTACAGAAGTAGGTGCTATATATCCATTCGTATACCTATACCTAGGTAATTATTATGTCTGTATATAATATCATGCCCGTCCTGATAGTATCTGTGTAGGCGCCGTTTCAGTTTTCGGTGCCAAATCCCAAATTCCAATCGACATTCTCCCTCTAAACAAGTTAAAAGGGCAAGCGGCAAGACAAATCCCAATAAGAGCCCCCTCACCATCGGCTTACATTGTAGATTGTGGATTTAACAAAGAAGCAACAAGGAAGCAAAGTGTCAGTTGGATAGCTCAAGTAGTTAGTCTTTGGTTGTTTTTTGGTGTGGAATTTGGATTGGACTCAAGATTGAGATGGCAATGGAATTAATCGAGCCAAGTAAATAAGATTACAACATAGCACGTAATAACCTTTATGTAATTATGTCATGTCATGGAACCTAACCCAAACCATTAAATAACCCAGCAAAAATAATTGAGTTATTCCGTTGAATGGGAATTCGTGAACGAAGAGAAAACTAAAGATGGACGAGATAAGTTATTGCATGAGTACATAACTATTTGCATTTCCCATGATTTGCAATTACGATGATGGCTCTGAAACTCACGACCAGCCTGAGACCTAGGCTCGGGTTGCACATACACGGAGAACTGACAAGAATGTACACGGTATGTATGTAATAGATGGTAGAACAGATGATCATAACAATAATAGTTGTTGTAATGATAATTATTACTTACAGCTGAGAGAGTTACTCGCAAACAATTTAGGATAGGTTTTGCCTTATTGCTCTTGCTTTTGTTTTTTACGACATGGGCTCAGGATGTGAGTACCTATTTGCCTATCGATACCTATATACCTATGGTAGGCAAGCATGCATGTTTAGTCGTTGGCCATAATAAATATCTGAATTGTAAATATAATTGTGTCTGCGTCTGCGAATGATAAATCTGTCCATGGCTCACCGTCCATCTGTTTGCCTCGTATTTCGTATGCATTATGTTTATTATTATTTTTGTGGGACGATCGCATGAAGTCATCAAGTATGTACACTGTGGGACTCTGGCGTCAAATCGAGCGTAGTGAGGAAGGAGGTGAGGAAGGAAAGGAACATAATGTTGGCTTTGACTTACACAAAGTTTTTGTGTGCAGTCTGTTTCGGTTGCTGATGCAGTTTCTATTTATGGGATGACGAGAGCGAGGACGGGAACGACGACGAGAGAGATTGCCTTTGTGGCGTCTGTATAGGAAAAGTTTAGGTGGAATCTGAGGAGGGATCCTATCGAGTTGGTTTTCCTCTTGGTTTTCGGCTCCTCCATAATACATAAGGTGCAGAATGCATAGAATCAGAGACAGAGATCCGGATTGCCGTAAGGAGAAAGATGGGATCTCATCTCCCTCGTCTCTCTTTAGGAGAAGCGAGAGATGTTGAGGCTGATGCTGATGAAATGATTATGATTACTTATTCAACTAGGGGTTGAGAATGTGGCGCTTTTTATACAACTCAAACTGACATGATTACGTATGAGATGATCGAGCTAATGGCTAATACACTACTCAAATATACTTGACTTTTTCCTATTTTTTCCCCGTCTAATCGTAAGCACTATTAACAGCATTACAATTTTATTGTTTCCATTATATACACATTTTATGACTCGTCCTCCATTTTTTACTGGATTTTAACCCATCTTTACAATCATATGATTCTTCAATTCTTTCCTTTCTTTCCTCCATGGAGATTCTACTGCTTTGAGTTAGTCTTTGAGTGTACAATTATGACCAATTTTATCCTTAAGCGTCTGGACACTCCATGTCAGCTCCTTTACGTTGAGACGCGGCGGTGAGATAGCATTATCGACGTCCGTCTCCATTACTTTATCCATACATCTCGGTGCAAGTCTGGCCTCATCTGCGTCTGCTGTTGCTGCTGCTCCATGCACTGCATGCAGTATTGAACACGGTTTTCGATCTCGACTTCGACAGCAGTGCCGTGTCGATGCCGACATTGGTTTCTTTCCTTATTGCATTGCCTGGCTAACTGATGGAGGTTGAAAGCCGGAGGAAAGGGAACAGCTGTACACAGTCTTTTCTGCACTTACTTTGTCTCAGGATCCTCTGTGTGTATTTTCTATGGAGGGACTTTAGTACTTTGCGGAGATCCCAGGATACTTATGTCGCTACTTAGAGCGCCCATGAATTTGTTAGAATTTTAGAAATTCTCACAAGATTCTTCGTACAATGTGTTGTACTGATACAGATAGGCCGGCCGGGCCGTTTACGCTTGTATCTACTATCTTGTGGGCTCAGGGCTTTTTTCTCTCTTGTCTTTATTATAGGATGTGTTGGGAACGTGGGAAAGAAGGAGAAAGAGGGTCTGGATGCTTAGTAAGGCCTAAATAATTATTACGGAGATATTGGCAGAAGGAAAATGAGTTATTAGTGAGCGGCGGAAACTACATGGAGACTGAATGTATACTTGCACATTGAGTGAGATTGCAGTTTCATCTTTTGCCTCGCTGTGGGTCCAATTGTGTTTGTGTGCTTTGGGTAGTGCAGTGGTGGGAAAGGCAGTTGATTTGTATGGGGATAATACAGTGCATGGATGGTCGTGGCAGAAATAATATAGTAGAATTAAGTAATCCGAGTCGGAGAATAAAAAGCATGTGACTAATGTGGTTAGTTGAGAGTGGACGAGTGTGAGTGTACATATTATGAATGATTTCATCCCGCTAGTTGTGTATTGTCATGTAAATAAAAGATTGTACCCCCAAAAATCGGATCAATAGTTTGGCATGGCGCATGGGTCTCACTCGGGACTTGGTTGTGTGTGTGTCGGTCGGATGTTTTCTCTCGCTCCATCCCTTTACCATTGAATTCCGAGGAGTGGAGCTCAGCATATAGAATTTTTCGCACTGACGTGAGTCCTGGGTTGTAGTATTACTCACTCACTTCACTGTTGCTCCCTTCCTCAAGCTTATAACGGGCCTATCTTGATCTATGAAGCAATGTGGCGTATGTGGTGTTCTTTTCAAAGATGGTTTGTGTCGTATTTCACACGTTTTGAAAATGTACCTCTACGTGCATTTAAAAAGATTTCCAAATGGTATTTGCATGCTTTGAAATTATACAAATCAATCTAGGTATCTACGTAGGTACCTACTTTGAAAAGTTGGTAACTATGCTGTTTGCCTTTTCCAGAAGGTACAAAATGTCCTATTTGCCTGTTTTTGAAAAGTTGTAAAATGTCCTATTTACCTGTTTCTGAAAAGACGTAAAATGTCCTATTTGCCTGTTTTTGAAAAGGTGTAAAATGTAATATTTGCCTGTTTTTGAAAAGGCGTAAAATGTCCTATTTACAGGTTTTTGAAAATGTGTAAAATGTCCTATTTACATGTTTTTGAAAATGTGTAAAATGTCCTATTTGCCTGTTTTTGAAAAGGTGTAAAATGTCCTATTGCCTGTTTTTGAAAAGGCGTAAAATGTCCTACTTACATGTTTTTTGTGTTGTTTTAAAACGTTCAATTTTATTGTTTTAAAAACTCAAAGAAGGTATAATTTTTACACTTTAATATTAGTGACAACTGGTTTTATACGCATACGTCATTTCGCTGTTTAAACCACGACGCGATAGATAGATGCATTGCATTGGCTAGGGTGTGGATTTTGCCCTTGCTTTCCTTTACAAGTTTAAGTTTCATGCATGCCGTGCCGTGTCGACGTGAGTGAAGAAAAGAAAGGTTCGTGAGATCATATAATACGCTAAGACGTACGCATAATAACGTAGTGACATTAATAGTGATAGTACAGTCATAGTAAGAGGGATGAACTCGAATGGTTTTCTCCTCTGGCTCCGTCTGGAGAAATGCTGACGTACGTACATATGCAATGGTATTTGAGAAGTGTAAGTAAGGACGGAGTGGGAAAGGCTAAACGGGAACCGGAGTTCCTCTCTTTCAGGGTTTCAGTTGTGTTTTATGAACCGCCCCAGACGGAACTGCTACTGGGCTGGAGAAAGACAGACGGACAAAAGACCGAATTCGGATTTGGAATTTTGGATGTTGTGTCAGTGTGTGTGTGTGTGTCTGTGTGTGTGGAATTGCCGAATTGTAACATCTAACCCCTTCCAGCTCTCGTTCTCTTACTTTCCCTTCGACATTCTACGCTTAGCTTATTAGCCTTTACGTTTCAGTCCAACGAGATATTACTGTCGACAGAAAGGACCAACTGAACAACTGGCACCCAGAACAACACCGAGAAAGGACATCGTCTATGTGCCTACGTAAACTTAACTACCCCACGCTCCTCTGTCTCATTCCCATCTCAGTAGCCATATACATATATACAGTCACTGCCAGCACTAACTGCATCTACTAACTGTATAAAATTTTACGCTCTACTAGTTTCTCCTTTAGTTTTCTTTCTACTCGGATTCCGAACTTCAATAAAATTCCTTTCTTTCTCCACTTGGCTCTCAGTCCAGCTAAAAGCTCAAGTTCCGCCAGCGGAAAAATCCTCATAGAAATTACACAAGCGAAATTCGGAAATTCCTTTTTTTTTCCCGACGACGTCGTAACTAACTTATCAAGCTTTTAGCTGTAATTAAATATCCAGAGCTCTGTCTTTCTTCGTTGGCATTGTTTGCCTTTCTACCTTGCCATTTGGGCTAGCGGTTTCCTCGTGTCTGCAAACATACATAGCTTGCTGGGCTGAACGTAGGCGTAACCGGCATTAAGACGTACTATAAAGATTGCATCTAGAAAGAAAATAATAATTTGGTTATTTGCTGTACATATATGTATATATAGCCAAGCAATCCGCAAGTACTCACATTTTTTACAATTTTCAGTATTCAAGTACATATTTGTGCCAATGCTGCTACCGTTGCCGGTGCCATTGCAGAGTGTTTTAAATTGAATTTGGAGTCTGGGAGTTTGAGTTTATTAGGATAGAAAGGAGTAAGTGAGAGGTTGCAGTGCCTGAAAAAAGTAGTCAGAGTGTGGCATTGAAAAATTGAAGTTGGTGTTTGCAGTTGGCACTGGCAGTGATTTCTCAAGAGAATTCAATTGAAAACTGTAGACCGTTATTTCACAATTTTCCTACGATTTCTAGGCTCATTGGGCTTGTAAAAAAGAACTGGTGGACCAAATTCCTTTCGTCATATCAGAATAATCATAGTCAGGCCTTCCCTGTACCATCAAATCGAAATATGTACATACCAAAGTATTTTTCTAGCATTTATCTACTTTTCTATAACGCAAAAGAAATAATAAAGATAATAAAAACCAAGTGTTTTCCTTCTGCTGTAAAATATAAAGGGAATTGTTAAGTGGAAGTAATCAGCGTGAACAAGCAACATATTTTGTATTTGGGTGGTGGTGGACTTTTCAAGTTCATAAACGAAAGACTAAACAAAAGTGCTTTAGATTTCTTTGACTGTGTATTTAAGATTGCGTACTTTGTACTATTGACTATATTTTTGTGATTTGCGATTGACTTGATTTTGTGTTGGAAATCTGTGTGAATAAAGGAAGTATTGTCGTAAAGGGGCCCTCAGAGTGTAGGATGGCGTGGAGAAGGATGCTGATCTAAGACTATATAAGATCCAGTGCCGTACTGTCGTAGTTGATGAATAATTGATTGGATTTTTGACTCATGTTTCAGACCCATGAGAGTAATGTTCGAGGGGGAACGAGTGCCAGAACGAGGGAGTCTTGTGAGTCAGGTTTGGATCCATTGGAGACATATGACGTCCCTCGATCCCACAATCTTCCGCATGATAATCCCTCACCATTGTCGAATTCGAAAGTGACTTGTCCGCTGGAACTCTACGATGTTCCTCGAAGTCATCTCCCCGTCTACCCAGCACACTCCACGGACTCGCTCATGAGAGGGAAGAAGCGGCAGAGTGAATTATCCCTCCTGTCCACGGGGAGTAGTGCACACCTTTCCTCATCATCAGCATCTTCCTCATCCTCGGCGAGGAGCTCCGCGAGCTGTGACTTAAATGCCTCTTCCCTTCAAATCCAAACCAATGAACTAGCCGAGGAGACTCAGCATCCCCCACACGAGCCACACAATTTCTTCCAAATCAACTCCGCCGAGAAGACGACTGCAAATTCAAATTCATCATCATCGATCAATAAAGGACCGTCGATTAGGAGTCAAAGTCAAGACGAGACCTCGACAAGTGGCAATAACTGCAGTGAGAGCTCCATGACTAATCAACAACTCTACCAGAACATTCCGCACTTCTCCTCACATCATAATTCACGCTCTTCCCTTCGGTCCGACTCGAACGGAACGATGGTGTCCGTGTCTTCAGGGAATGTGGCTGCTCAGGAGCTCTACGACGTCCCTCGCTCTGCCCCCACTAGTCGAGCTCAGAGTGCCATGTCCATGTCCTCCTCCTCAGGACTGGGCCTCAGCATCGGGAACAGTGACTCCAAAGACAGTTTAGACCTCTACGACGTTCCTCGGAGTAGTAATGTGCATGCCTATGTAAATCACATCGAGACTAAGTATGATCGAGTCCACGGTCGCCATCCCCATCCAAGTGGTCATGGAAATGGACATCATGCCAATGGTAGTTTAAGCAGCCGACATAGTTGTTGTAGTGTCAATAGTTTTGGAAAAACCAGTCGGACTAGTGAATTAAGTAATGGTGGCGTGGATAATAACAAAGGGAAATTCTCCCATCCCCAGCCTGAAGACTTGTACGACGTTCCCAGAAGTAGTTACCCTGTCACGGCTCGGCACCCACCTTCCAATGCCAACTCCGTGTCCTCCTCCCTCGCCTCCATGTCGATCTCGAAGGAAAGTCTATGTAGTAGTAGTTGCCATGGGACACACCGGAGAAATAATGGATCCACCACCAACTCCAATAATTACAACAATTACCCAAATAGCTGTAGCAGTAGTATTTGTAGTAGTAGCTGTGGGAGGCACAATAGTCATAGTGTGGGCTCCAGTGTTGACTTAAGACGACGTGGCTTCATTCTCACCCCAGGGAATTCCACGGAGACGCTGTCCTGTCACAAATCATTTAGCCATCCATCTCATCATTTATGTCAGAATCAAAAGCAACGGTCCTGTGATGACGTGATGGGTCATGCCTTCGGACATGGAGATGAGGATCGTCCAGGCTCTCAAATGAGCTTGCAGTCAACCACAAAGTCAACACACAGTGGGTCTCCTCTCAAACAGAAACAAAGTCAGATGAGCCAGTCAACAGATCCAAGTAGCCACAGTGCAGAGGACGTCAAAATCCTTCCCTTGAATCCCCGGGCAGCAGCGACGGTGTGCGAGAAGTTGAGACAGGAGGTAACGACGAGCATCAACTCGATTTTGGAATTTGTTCGACCCAAATGGAGAGGGAAGGAGAACCTGAACGAAATCATGCCTGAGCTACGATTCGCTTGTATTCGACTTAATTTGGCCATCAAAGTAAGTCTTTCTCATGTTTTCTTTTTTTTTACCACGTTGTAAATGTGTTGTAAAGAGAATTTCAGAGCAGCCACTTCCAAACTGACTTTCCCTCATTCCGGACTACATATATGACAGAGTCTACAGCACATTTACGACAGCGCTGCTATAGCTAATTTTTTTACGTCAAACGTTGTAATCAAGTTTGAGTTCGAGATGGGGGAAATTGCAATTCACTGTGACTTTCATATATAAACTTCCTACGGACACAAATGTCATTATGCCTACCGTAAATCTCCCAGTAGTAGGGTGCTTCAAATACTGAAATCAGAATTTATTTCCAGTATAAAAATAATAAAATCACGAAAGAACGGTATAAGTTCGAGCACACAAATTTTAGTGTAACAAGTAGAATTTACAAAAAATGTTTTGTTTGGTTTATATTAAAATTGTCAAATATTTTGAATGGATGATTTCATGATTTACATGTAGGTACATAACGTATTAAAGGTTTTGAGCCAGGGTTGATACGCAATCGAACATTTACGGTATGCACCCATCTAATTGAACAGATAGGGAGGGAAGGTGCAGCGGCAGTATGTGCTCCTGGATAGCATACATTGACAGAAATAAAACACTTAGAATTTACATTTTTGCTGGCTTCCACGGCAGTTCCATTAGTGCAAGTCCAAAGCGCATTATTTCGCTTTAAATTGAACAACTTTTGTCATTTCCATTCAAATGTCAAATCTCCTGCTGCTTATTGAAATGACTTTTTTTAAGACTTGAGTTTTTCCTTGATTCGTTTTATTTTATTGGCAGACTGCATGGTGCATGCATACAAATAGGTTTTAATTGAGTTACTCCATGAGAGACTAGGTATAATAATATAGGTAGCAGGGAGAGTATTATTATTTTCTACGATTCTTTGCATTATCACAACTTCCTTTTCCGGCCCACTTATTAAAAAAAGCTCTCAAGTCTAGATTTCTTGATGGAATCAAACTTGCGAATTTGCATGACATTTGCAATTGTACGGAATTACCCTGGTCTCAAAAACACTCTTCTTGGGAGTTTGATATTAAAAGTTATTTCATTTTATTGCACGCTAATCTGCGGGCTTATTTTAGGTGCTGATACCCCCTTAGATTGGACTGCAACAAACGAGCTTTTTGCCTGTTCCCTTGTGAACAGGAAAGCCGCATAGCTATCAGATATATTATACTTTATTATGTGGTCGTCAGACGTCGAGTGTAGTCATTGAGCTGTGTAAATCAGATCATGTTAAAATCTAAACCAAAAACTACGTCTACTACCCAACCATACTACGTCGTAGATCTGTATAGACTGCCAGTAATAAATGCAAGGAGCAGTCAGTCTAAAAAAAAGTAGACGGGATTTTTTGTTAACTCTGCTCAAATGTAATAAAAATGAGTCCGTATAAAGAACATGAGAAGCCAAGATGATTAGGATTCTCGCAAATTCTTCTACAGTACAGTCTCCTATTCCATTTTAATTCCAGTCCAGGCATTGCCAGATGTGGACTGCCTTCACGTATCCATGTATCCAATTCAAAGTACTTAGGGACCTTGTAATTGTTACGTCAAAGAAAACTTGCCCTTGTAAATATCTGTCTTAATACGTATAGGTACTTGAAAAGTATGCAAAAATCATCCGTTATGCTATTTACTTTGCCTAATTTTTAAAACGTACCTAAATCTATAATGTTTTGAAAAAATCAGTGTCAGATTTTCCAATCCTTAAAGATGTAACTACCGGCGTTTTGCATTTTTGGCTTGTCTGGTCAAACTGGTCTAAACTCCAACTGTCAAAAGTGATATTTGCAAGTCCCTTGGCACTTCATGCTAGTGCCTACCTACTTTATATAGCCCTTAAAAACGTGAAGCAGTAGACAGCAGTTACCCCATTAATTGGCAGACAATATCATCTTTATATGTAGCTTTAGAAACCGGATTGGGAATCTTTTGTGATAGATACAAATAGAGAATTAGGTATGGTATTTTTACTATATTACTTGGAAACTATGAGAAGGAAAAGAGGCATAGGTATGTACGTTCCTAAGAAGAGGGCTGAAGGATAGAATTATCGACTCTGTTACTGTTTCCATATTTGGTAAATGAATCTCATTATTGTACGCACCACCGTGACACACGGGACAAGGCAATAATACATAAAGGTAGACAAGCTACCCTTTTCCTTAGAATACTCCTCTATCGCTATGCACGGAGGGAAAAAGTGAAATAGACATGTACAGCCCTTTGAGCAACTGGGATGCTGACTGAGCATTAGTGTACTTATAAGGAAACAGACGTTCTCCTTGCAAGGTCAACTAGTGTGGAGTTTGGAATTGAATAATAATTTAGCTCCATCATCTCAGCTGGGATCCTCATGCATCTTGTGGTTGCCTATTATCTAGAGACGTGTATACCTGGGCATAAGACGCTCCATCGTATTAAATCTTGATTGTTTTAACTATTACTATTTAGATCATATCGCATGCAGTAGTAGATATACCTTCTAATATTCTAATTAACCATGTCTGTATAGCTGTACAAGCTCTATACTCTGGACACAAACAGTTTGCTTTCCAATAGTAGTTGTTACATAAGATACCTATTATAGATCCATATTGATAAAACTTTAATTGTTCTCAAAAGGGAGAGTCTTTAGAATTAGAAAGAGAGCATTTTATGCAGCCTGCTTGCTTATAATACAGCTACAAGCGACGACCCGTATCAATAGTCATAACCATAACCATGAAATGTTAAAAGTATCTCAGTTCTTTTTTGTATGCCTCTCATGACGCAATGCAATGTGACTGGGTTCCTATGCTACGTAAAACCCAAACCAAAAGTGAAAAACAATGAAACAATGGATTATGGAATGTATCAATAATAACTAATGTGTGTGTATAACTCTAATTTCTTTTTAAAGGACATGGTGGACTTTTGTTCGAGGTCTGTGTCCAATGCCAAGAAGTACAGTATCGACGCCTTGGTGATCAAATTACAGCGGCTCTTAACCCCACTCATCAACGGCTCACAGATCATCCAGCGGGATGTAGATGAGTTGGAAGCTTATTTTTGGTCCGTTGACCGACTCTCTGTCTCCCCGACTGACAGTCAAAGTTCCTCATGTGATGCTCTGGATCAGTTAATTCTATGTGCCAGGAGTCTACTCCATGATGTCACAGAAATGTCCAACTTTTTAGCTCTCAATTCTTCATCTTTGTATCGGGAAGTGGAACGTCAAATTATTCCTACCACTGTCGTGGAGCAGTCTACCCCGGTAAGACAGTTCATAGCAACAAGAGGAAAAAATGTGTTTTTGCATAATGTATTTTCCTACATTGTATCCCGAGAATGTCAGTCTGCTTTCCCTGCTTGAGTTGTTAAACGAGATTATTCATTCATTCTCCATAGACCTATAGAAACATGGAATGAATGGCAAAAGAGTAAAAATGTGGTGAGGCCGTAGTATAATAAATCTCAGTGCGGCATATTGGACTTGTGTGAGCTTATATTATTACCGTATATGATGGGAAATTTGTTGTTAAGCATATTCAAAGCGTCAGGGTGTTGTTCAGTTGGAATTTAAATTCAGGAAACATTTCGCTTGTAAATATTTTTGTGGGGGAAAAGTGCAAAAGTAAGCTTGTTTGTTTTCCCGCATTCATCCGTTATTTCGAGAATGAAATGAACTCGAGTTATATTTGTGTAGTTTGGGTTATTGAGAGAAATGTTGAATTTGAAAATATCTGGCTCGTTTTTTTTTCCTCTTTAACCAGCCCGTGCTAGTCTATGTGTATATGCATTGATGGTGCTGGTGTTTTGTGAGACGAGACCGTGACGTCCATTATGTATTTTGAAGACTGTGTCTACATGGAAGAAAGCTTCGTGATAAGTTGTGTAGCTCGTGGCCTGACATGTCTATGACGTGTAGCCTGAGTGGAATGAGCGGAGCTGGAATTCCCTGTAACACACTATTCTGTAATTTATTGTCCCTTCGGGACGCACGCAAGCTTCCTCTCCATGTTTCCATGTCCAGGGCATATGCCAGGCATAGGCCAAGGGAAAAGGATTGCTGGAATATTTCACGACTTTCAACTTTTTCTGCTCGAGTTACAAAAATGAAGATTTCCTCTCGTTAGCAATGGGCCGGCTAGGAAATCGACTACAGAGAAATAGTCTGCCCTAATCTTGTGTCAATAATTAAACCATTTTCACGAGCTACTAATCCCCTTTGAGGTCACGCATTGGTTGCAAGGAGAGTCTTTTAATTACTACGCCATCTAAAAATGCACTGAAGAGGAAATATCGTATTTAGCTCTTTTTTTATTGAATTTCTGGTCTAATACAGTTGAAAACATTTTAATGAGCTAGCTTTATCTGTAGAGAGTTCGAGGAAGTGAGGAAGATTGAAAATGCAATTAAGATGTCATTTATTTTATAATCTTTCTTTTTGGAACTCCAACAGGTGACAGAGACGAACGAGAGTGGAGGGCCCGCTGAAGACTATGATTACGTCAGTTTGGTTCCGGTGAATAAAATGGAGGGGGATGGCGAGAGTGAAGTGGATGGTGGGGGCGGGAGTGGTGCTTCAGCTCCCATGGCACATTTGGCTCTAAGTGATCAGCTCCTCTTAGAGTTCTACTCGACACAAATTGCGACCATCGCTCCGCTTCTGTCCGTGTCCATCTCCACCTTCATCTCCTCCATCCAGCAGAACGACCCACCCAAGACCTTCAATGGCCACCTCAAGTATGTGATTCTCCTGGCGTACAAAATGCTCTTTGCTGGGGACACAGTTCATCGAAATATAAGCAATCAAGAGATCAAAGAGGAAGTTGAGAGTAAAGCCAATGATTTGCACAAGTCTGTAGTTACGTTGCATGAAGCTAGTCGACTGGCTTCACGGGATTTCCCTCGGATTCCACCCATGCAGAGTATCGTGGATCGTGTTTGGGAAACTACAGCGGCAGCTACACAACTCAAGAAAGTCATGCTAAGTGCAGCTTGCTTCTAAAGTTCGAGATGGATGTAATACCTGTAATTGTGGCAATGGAAGAAGTCAGTGTGTGGTATCTTATCTAGAAATTATGCTTTGCGTGTGGACGAAGGAAACCGTTTTCCAAGATCCTTGCTATCAAAGAACTTGGAAATTTTGAATGCACATTTTGAAAATCCGTCTATCAAAGTGATCAGGTCTTTTGAAGAACTTCTTGCCAATTTTGAAAAGCAATTTTTTAAATATAAAATTAAATTTTCGAAATTGTTGGCGTTGGCCATTCTGGCTATTTTGCTTCCTTTGCCTGCCATTGAATGCGCTCGTGGAAGAATAAAGTAATTATGATGGAATATTCAATAAGGGATACACAAAACATATTCACCTCTTACCTCTTCTACTTACTTATAATTCAACTTTGCCGCATGCCGAATACCGATCATCATCAATATTACCAACGAATTCACTAGTGTAACATTTTGTCAATATCACATGAATACTAAAACTATAAATATATACCTAGCCATGTTTTTGCTTTGATACTTATACCAGTAATTATAATATATATACAGTCATTCAAATATTAACTTATATATTGTATTGTTTAGCGTATTTAAGACAAGTATAGTAATTAATTTGTACGAGACTTGATAAGACTTACAATTTACAAATGACGCACATTAATATATATTCTAATGGAAACAATTGGGCTGAAAATAAGTGGCCGCTTTTTAACTTGTATGTAGGAGTGAAGGATGATGATAATAATATTAAATACTGTATGTATAATATAATGGTTTACTACTCTTATTGTACTCTTAGCGATTACGTGTGTATGACGGCCGTATGATAATAATTCGAATAATTATACACACAACTTACAATCCTAAATGCGACAGTAATAATTATCATAGGGGTTTTGTTATAAGAAAAGAGTCATATTGTTTTTTTTTCATTCATATAAATATATAATAGGTTAATCCAGAGCGAAGTTGTATACGCAAACATTATAATTGTAATATAATTATATTGTATCAAGGTTAATAGTTAATAGTTGTAAGTTGTTTCATGAAAAGGATTTAGTATTACTGTACATGCACCAGTCAGTACCAATAATTGCATTGTAGTAGTCTAGTGTTACCTACCTATAATTAAAAAGTTAGATTACTATATATCAGTTACACCTATTAAGTTGTACATATTTTTGTTTTGGTCGACAAGTTGCTTTTGCATGTAATCATGTACAATAATAATAATAAATGAAAAAATAATAACATTATGCTACTTGTTGAAGCGAATTAAAAACTCACCGTCATTTTTATAAAAACATATCATTGCCCTATGTTTGTATTATTCACGTGTTTCCCAAAACCAAAACAAAATGTATTTATTTAAACAAAACGCTTGCATACAATTATACGGTGAAATTAGTAATATTAGTTCATTAAGTTAGATGAGGTGACGTCAAAAAGTGAAAAGCTCTAACTTATTTAACGATTTAACTTTATACGAAGGTAATTGCGTGAAAGCTATGCAAAAGTCCTATGTCGATGGTAAATACTGATATACATTGGCTGAAATTTTGTGTGACGAAATGTTATTATTTAAAAAACAGAGAACCGGGTAAGCCGTCCGAATTATCTCGGAGCTCTAATATTGAGGTCGGAGACCAAGTACTAAAACATATCCGGGGCTTATCGATCACGGTGGTAATACACTTTACCCTTTGTATTTCAATTTCAAGTGGAGAAGTTCACTGTTGAGGGCTTACTACTACTTGAATTTATTGGAATGCTAATATGAAGCCAGTAACAATATTAATAATAATAAATTACAATATTATTAAAATAATAAACCGTGTGCAGAAGAGAACTGAACGTCAAAATTACGATTACAATTAAATACGGTTACGGTAATTTAATATTTGTACGTATACTACTCATCAATAAATTCGCTACATTCCAAATTCAAATCGAACAAAATGTATGGTGGTTAGTTTCTTATCTGGATTCATATTCAATTATCGTTTATGATCGTTTACCCGCATTAAGCATCATATCGCTGATTTTGTCTGTATTGTGCTTACAAGCTACAGTAGGTATAAAATATACTGTTGCACGCAAAAATGTAAATTGCACCACTAAAATGATAAATCTTTTTGTGCTCCGACAAAAGCATCCTGTGCCCTGATCCAAGAATATCCACCCTATTAAAATCAATCACGAAAATCTCCATAACATTTATTTAATACAGTTTTTGTTTTACCTGCACACCAGCTGATTACTAATTTCCCGTCCAGTCATATATAGTCAGTGCAAAGTACAACAACTGCAACTTTGTCACATTTAATTTATTGATCTTATGCTTCAGTTACTGTAGAATTTAAAGAATTGTTGTGGGAAGGTGATACGCTTTTTGCGTATTCCAAACTACATTTTTAAAAGATGTTTTGTTTTTATTATTGGGTTTTTGTTTTGTAAACCACTGTAACTAAAGAGCTAAACACTAAGGCTTTGTTTCTTGACAAGCTCACTTCTTTAAAAAAAACATTTTGGATATCATTTTATTGATCAGTAATTAAATAATATAATAATAATTGATCACACTGGGTAAATTAGTCGTTGGTTATATGGAAATGAAAGTATCAATACAGATATTATGCGCATGCATAGCATGAGTACCTAAGTCAGATTAGTGACCTTTAATTATATTCGTAGTGGGTTATCTTCGTCCTGACCTGGATCGTTTCTACATCAACGTGTCACCGATAATGCACAACGCGATACGGCGTACCCCTCTTCGGATTTCGGATGGTTTCACATCCATCTCATAGCTCCCGATGAGTTTGATTACGTTCGATGGGTTTTGGGATGGAAGCGGATATTTTTGAGCCAGGGTCAAGTCATGAGGTGGTGACTGTGCTGGGGGAGTTTGTGGATCCGAAAGTGTTTGCAAAAACCAACTGTAAATCGCAAGTGGTTCCAATTTCTACCACTAGAAATCCACCCCCTCTTAGCGAAGTTAATTTACTTTCAAACTTCTTCACCTAAGATCCAAATCCATTCGTGAGCAAGGGGTTCGGGTACAAAGTCAGTTCAACTGTTCAACCTCAAAGATATTTTTAAAGAAATATTTTAGCTTTCTGGATTCTGGACAAATACACGTCAAGCCCGTTATTAGAACTTGCTGAATTGAAAATGGTAGGTAGACCAACAATACCAGCATTATTATTAGCATTAGGTAATGCAAATAATTCATTATGCAATTATGCTAGAAAGCTAGAAGGCTAGAAGCAAAGTTAGAGGTTAGGTACAGACAGAGACGAACAACTGACAGAAGTTAGTTTAAGTCAGTATTTCAGTCAGTAGGGTGAAGGCTTGCAATTGCGGTCGCCCCCTTTCCCAGTGTTAAAAATCAATCGAAACCTGACATATACTAAATGTGAGGGCCATGGGATGAGTCCCTGAGGCCTCTAGAATTGAAAAGTAAGTAAGTACTAAATGTGAAGTCCGGTTCCTCAAGCTTCAAAACCAGGTGTATTCGATTTCGGTTGACCATTGCCACTAGGTAAAAAAGGGGGCGAACACAATTGCAAGCCTTCACCCTATATCAGTATAAGTGTTATGCCAAATGCCAATAATGCAATGCTTTGTTTTAATTTTGATGAATTTTTGATTTCATGCGGCATTGCAAAACTGCAATGGGCAATTATTGTATTCCGCAGTGACAGTGGCAATTTTATTCTCAATAAAAGCAATATTATTATTGTATTCTTATTTATTTTTATTTTACGTTATTATCAGTTGATAAAATTATTAGAAGTTCAACTGAAGAAATTCTGCTTTTGCCAATAAGTACATCAACCAATATGTTATGCTCAAGTCCGAAGGTTAAAGGCTGTAATAGACTAATTTCATAGTACAGAGATTTTTCAGTGAATTGGAATTTTGATGAAATATTGTGCAATTGCCCATTTTTAATGAAAACCACGTTTTGAGACTATCTTTTTAAATAAACTAGGTAACCTATTCTCTATTTATACAACATCGCTAATTGGCCGAATCAAAGTATTATGTAAAAAACTACCTTTTTTTAGAACAGCGCTAGCTGTTCCACGATCAATCAATGGCAGAAGATGGATGGAAACCCTATCTTCCTTTGCAGCACCTACTAAAACAGGTCTAGACCTTCTGAATTCGGAACTTTGTGCAGCTAACAGAGTCAAAATTAGGCTGCTAATTTCTTCTAACTTTACAGTCTGCTGTATTCTGTATTCACCAATACGGACAATAAGCTAGCAGTTGAAAGTAATGAGCCACAAATTAAAATTGGGGTGAACGATGAACACTCCAGTAATTCCTTTAGCTCGGAAATCATTCAAGAGCCAAACTTGGGTCTTGTAGAACCCAAGAGTGAGCTCATCATTAATGAAAGCGAAATAAATTCAGGCATTAGCAATTTTTTTGGCTTGAAGCAACCAGAACAAAATCCCTACGTGCTTCTTAAACGACCAACGTCCGACGAAATCCAAAGGGAGTGTGACCCACAGCATCATTCCACACTTTTGAAGTCTGAACAGAAAAACTTGGCTAGTAGTCCAGATCCTCATAATTCATCAAGTGATGACTGTAATATTATTGACTGAAATATTATTGAAGTTGAAAATCCTACAGAAAATAAACCATCTCCAACTTTCGTAAATATTTCCACGGAACCTGGTCTCCAGTCAGCCAGGGAAAGTGATCCGGTATGGGCGTAAAATGCTCCAGAACTGAAATTACTGAAATACTCCCAAATGGGAGCAATTTACGCTGGGATTGTATGCTTTTACATGATGTAGTGCTGTATATATAGGTATAGGACCTGCGGGGGCACTTCCCAACTTACATCATGTGTAACAGTGATTTTTTCATTGGGTGTCAGTTTTGAATAGGCTACAAACTTTTTTTTCCAATAATACGAATATATATTTTATATAAAAACCAGCCAATATGCTAATCTGAAATCATTACTGTATTGGTTTTTATATACATAAATATTTAAAGAACTTTTGTTTTTCATTTCTTCGAATTTGTGTTCTGGCATCTGATTTTATTTTTCTAGTCAATCGCTACAGTGCTGTCGATGAGCATTATGATTATTTGTGGGTTCGTGGATGTAATTTCTGAAATATCCCTACATATCACAGAGAAAAAAAAGTCTTTTCTTTAAGCTGCATTTGCTTAAAATTGGTCTATTCCGAAAAAGCAGATGGACAACTTTGTGCAGTTTTTAACGCTCTTTCCAATGGTATACTCTGTACCTACCGTCAGGCAGCCTTTATCATCTTCGAACCCGGTTTTATAAAATTGTTTTCTAATTTACTCTTCACTTTATTACGTACAACTATGATACCATGATACGTCATGGTTTGACGATACCCATATTTTCGTGCTAATAATAGGTATATCAATACATTACAATAATTTGTTATGATAATGTATGATTAGACTTATTATGTAACTGACTAATAAAAATGATAAAATAGCATGATTTTGACATTTGACGACCAAAATAATCATGATTTTGGGATATGATTCCACACATGCTTCTGGAAACGTGAGGGCATTATTCCTATTACCCCCTATTACAATCAAAGCCACCTTACAATTTAGATTTATAGCTTACCCGACTTTTCTGAAATTTTTCTCTAAGACATATTTTTTACCCTGTTTTAAATGTAGGCGTATATCTTTGATTTCATCCATTACTCACTAGACGGGTACCTTTACTTAATTTTAATTCAGTTTAAGAACTTGATACAAAATATTACACGGCAACCGGCAACCTGGATATTTATAGCAATAACCTATAAATATGCTAAATAATAATTGAAGAAAAAGTGATATTAATTATCTAATTAATAAAATAACTTATGAAGTATTTACAAAGGAACTTCTTTCGGAAGGACCAGGTAAGGTAGTCGCCTAAGTAAGTACTTATACATACTTCTGGTTCTAATTACTAAATTCCAGGACTTTAGAGTTATTAGACGATGCAAGATGTGAAGGGAATACTGCGCCATCACGTAGAAGAGTGAACCACTCTTGGCAGTGGTGATCGATGGAGAATCGCAGTCGTATGTTGTAAGCTAGCCGAACGCCGAATTCTTGGGGTTCAATTAGGCCAAATCATTCTGATTTTTTACCAAGTCAGCCGAATTGGAAACCCGCATGGCGGTCCAAGTTGGCCGACTCCAGAATAAAAAGCTCAAGTTAGACCTATACCGAATTGTCTAAACTGACCGAATCCGAACAGCTTTTGGATTGGTATACAAAAAAATACGCATCTAGCCGAAATCCGAACAAAATATACAAGCTAGCCGAGTACATTAAGGTGAAGTTGGCCGAATAATACGGATTTAAACCAAGTATGCCAAGCCGAATATTAGTTTTATTTATTTCGTAAACTATTTTTAATAGAGTGATCCGAAAGGGGTAAAAACACTATTATACCCAAAACTATGGACCAAATTGTTGTTAGAGCTCTAATTACCTGAGCATTCCAAAAATCATACATATGTGCGTAGCAGTAACCGTCCTATTTATGGGGAGTCCCTAAATGTGAATACTGTCTGGCTTTGTGTACTGGTAGCTACAAAATGCAAGTTTGGGTGCTATTGAAAGCCTATCCGCTCCCTTTTCATAGCACAATTTGGAAGATCTTGGTTATTGAATTGAAAGGTTAAAAATTGGGCAAAGTCAAAACAAATTTAACTATTTTTTGGAATTCAAAATGGCCAAATTCAATTTTAAAAATTGTGGTTTTAGTTGAGCATTTTTTCCCCGTAGACATTCACGCCCAGACAGGTCCTTTTCAAGAGGCAGTATGTCAAGACAATCTGGACGATTTTGTGTTTTGTGATTGCTGGCATACGAAATCGAAGCCTAGACATTCGAAAAAAGAATTAGGTCCTACATGTGATTACCCCTTCCCCCCCCTCGGTTTTCAAACACAAACAATATACACATTTGCGCTTTTGGATCATCTTTATATTTAAGCGCCATTGTGAAAAATAATATTTTACGAAAAAATAAAACAAAACTACTATTCGGTTTGGCTTACTTACTTGGTTTAAATCCGAATTATTGGGCAAAATTTACCCGAATGTGGTCGGCTAGCTTGTATATTTTGTTCGGATTTCAGCTAGCTTGTATATTCTGTTCGGATTTCGGCTAGCTTGTATATTTTGTTCGGATTTCGGCTAGCTGGTATATTTTGTTCGGATTTCGGCTAGCTTGTATATTTTGTTCGGATTTCGGCTAGCTTGTATATTTTATTCGGCCGGCTTGTTTGTCACTCCGAACGCTGCTCGGATTGGGCCAGGTTGCCTCGGCATTCCACCAACTTGGACTTCCATTCGTGTTTCGGATTCGGCTGAGAAAAAACAGAATGATTCGGCCGCATTGGGCCCCAAGAATTCGGTTTTCGGCTAGCTTGCACCTCCCTTCGTTGCCGGCATTTTCAAATTCAAATTCCCTTTTTGAATAACTAAAAGAATAAAAGAATAAAACCTAAACATGTTACGTATTTAATAAAGTTTATTAACTCCGCAAATCCACTCTCAACTGTTTAACATCGACTGGCGGCTGTCGTTAAAATAAGAATAGTGTTATTTAATTGTAAGTACGTTTGACGTTCTGTTTATGTTTAGCGTCTCCAATTTGTAGTACCTAATTGTGTAATGTTCCTTCAAGTTGAATTTCCTTTTTTTCTTGACTAACAAAGCAAATTCATCATTTACAAAGAAATTGCTGTGTATTGACATGTTTTTCATTTGCTAATTCGTTAAGATAATTTTTCTGTTTCAATTGAAGGTTTGGATATTGTCACAAT
Source organism: Dicyrtoma fusca (assembly GCA_034695205.1). NCBI lineage: Eukaryota > Metazoa > Arthropoda > Collembola > Symphypleona > Dicyrtomidae > Dicyrtoma > Dicyrtoma fusca. The sequence goes on from JAQFZC010000390.1 coordinate 29,182, forward strand.
ACTTTTTGACGTCTATTGTATATATATATTAGTGTACAATTTATAACATCAACTGAAGCTACTCAAGAAGCAGTGAGTCAATTTCAAAAGTTTGCAGTACTATCATCTTACTATAAGTAAGGTCCGAAGGTATTCATTAATCATTTAATCATCAATTAACATTAGCTTGTCTGTTTTCACTTGTATTGCGTATGGAAGTCGTAAAATTACAGAAATGAATATTTCGTACATCAACAATTCGGCATTACATTACTTCAGACTTCAGAGATCAGTGTCAGTTATCCTGGCTCCGTTCTATATTATAATTATGAAGTTTGTTACGTAAATCAGTATTTGTTGCATGATGAAGTATGGAAGAATTCGGTGAGCTCATCGATAAAGTGGAAATTTAGTTTTCTGAATGTTTCTTGTTCATGTTGTTGTTGCAGATTAAGGTGTCTCGTGTAATCGCCCGCTCAAAATACACGTTCAACGTTTTTTCCTCAACACAGATACTACAAAGTTGTATACTCGTCGCAATAGCACAAATAATGTCTTTGGAACAAACTACATGCGAAGGTAATGTCACGAATACTATTGGCTTTATTTAATTGACTTTATTTTTCGTGATGGAGGATGCGAATCATCATCAGCTGGGTCAGTCATTTTAAATTCTTGAAGTACAACTTTGAGAATTAAAAGAATCAAAGAGAGTTTTGATTTTGATAGTCAATCGAAATCGTCAATAACCAGTCAGGAATTATTATGGTTTTATTTACCTACTTCGTTGTAGGTTTATAAACTAACTTGGGTAAGTTTATTTTCCTACTCAGTATGTATATAAATTGACTTTCAGCGTTAAGTAAATAAGTGTAATGTTAACGGCCATTTGAATCTGCGCGGCCATTCGGTACAGATGACCAGAAGAAGATCATTACCGACCAAATTTTTTTTTTTCATCTTCTTGATCTTTAGGGTTCGTCTCCTCTGCTGAGATATAATTTTTCATTTTGAAACTTGTGTTTTCTAGAAAAGCAGCTTCAAAGTTCCATAAAATGTGTAAGGGCTTTTTAGGCAATACAAGAACAAGCGAATCCGTGACTCACGAAAATTTTGCCTTTAGAAGCTACGCTTTTTTTGCATTTTTGCCACAGAACGCCTAAAACAGAATAAAATTGTAAATTACATAATCAAGAGATTCTCGAATTTTATTAACCCTCCAATGCCCTAATAAGAATCTGTCTCGAAAATTAAAATTTTCTTCGGTACAACCGAGATTTTAGGTGCTATTACCCTCTTGATTATATAATTTACAATTTTATTCTGTTTTATGCGTTCTGTGGCAATAATGCAAAAAAGCGTAGCTTCTAAAGGCAAAATTTTCGTGAGTCACGGATTCGCTTGTTCTTGTATTGCCTAAAAAGCCCTTACACATTGTATGGAACTTTGAAGCTGCTTTTCTAGAAAACCCAAGTTTCAAAATGAAAAATTGTATCTCAGTAGAAGAGACGAACCCTAAAGATCAAAAAGATGAAAAAAATATTTTGGTCGGTAATGATCTTGTTCTGGTCATCTGTACCGAAAGCGCGCGTAGATTCAAATGGCCGTTAACATTACACGTATTTACTTAACGCTGAAAGTCAGTTTAAATACATTCTAAGTAGGAAAATAAACTTACCCAAGTTAGTTTATAAACCTACAACGAAGTAGGTAAATAAACCTACATAAGTAGGTAAAAAAAACCATAATAATCCCTGACTGATAACTTGTATTTAATTTGTAAGGATTTCGGCTGTAATCTTAAATATTATTCTCATTTGTATTCTTTGTACAGACTTAAAAGCTTTCGAACGGCGGCTAACTGAAGTTATATCATGTCTACGTCCGGCCACTATTCGGTGGAGAATAATTCTCGTATTGTCGACAGTGTGCACGGCTATCGGTGCTTGGCAGTGGCTCAACGATCCTTTAACATCTCAAGTTAGCTTCACGGACTCCTTATTAAATCACCTATTTTTCACGTTATCTAGTCTCGTTCTGGGTAAGCACTGGATAATTCACATCTTAAATTTTATTTACAATTAAACATAATTAATTGAATTTTTAGAAAAAGCTGTTCAAACAACTTTTACCACAAAAATATTTGTAACTTTTTTAGCGCTTTTAGTATGTTTTTGCTCATTATTACGGTAATTAACTATTAAAGCTTTTTCATGAAGCACTGAATCAATTGTTGATGGCTCTAATAATAATAGTTGCTTTGAGGAATTATTATGGTGGGATGCGTACTCTACATGGAAACTATTACTGTTATATTTATTATCTATGTACTAAATATAAATAATTTAACGGCATCTTTGACACAGGTCTATTATTCTTGTTGGGGATTCACAAGAGAGTGGTGGCTCCATCGATTATCACTGCGAGGACACGAGCTGTCTTAGCGGATTTTAACATGTCCTGTGATGAAACTGGGAAGTTAATTCTGAAACCCAGACCTCCGAACACATGACTAATTCCTACGATCATAAGTGCGGACTTATCTGTAAAAATTAAAGTAACATAAACTTGAAGAAACAAAGCGTCATTTTTTGTAGCAATTGCATTGCTTGTGAAAACCAGCCTGGGTACTTGTGTTCCCTTCATATACATTTTCAGTATATTAAAAAAAATCATAATTCGCAAAAGATTGAAGAACGTACACGGATAACTGTTAACAACACAATATGCGTCTCTCAAAGTTAAAATATTTTTCGTACTGCATTTATGTGTATTCTAATCTGTGTAAAAGAATTACCTAATGGATTGACAGATTATAAAGTTTTGTTTGTTATTATTTAATGATGACGCTGTTCCTTACTCAAAACCCAGTAAGCTAAACGTTATTTAAGACATTTGAATTTAAAATTCAACTCATAAAATTAAATGTCGTTAGGGTACTTAGTTAAGTTATTTATTAAATCTTTACATTCTGTATGAAAATCAAGAGCTCCCATACATGCATTTGGTAGGTTCTTGAATGGAATAAAGTGTGATTTAAATCTACAAATTGGGGATTAATATGCGAGTTTTATTTTGTAATATTAATACATTGTCTTATTTTGGCATAATGTTCATCCATTGCCCTGTCCTCATTTATTAACAGCATAAAATGCTGATAGCTCATATTTTTATTCAGCATGGAAGTACAGTGAAACTTCCTTATACCTTAGTTTTAGAGGGGAATGGGAATCCGAAAAAATCCGGTAAAAGCAAAGTTTCACTGTAAGGAAAATAGTAGGGAGAAGCTGCTTGCAAACATTGAATCACTCAAGAACAATATTCTGGACTCTGGACTTAGAAGGGAACTGCGAAAGAGAGAAAGCGCGTCAGCGCAGTGAAATTGATTCACATGCGCAGGCAGAAGATGTCCTAAAGCATGCTTTGTATGGTCTCCAGCGTAGGTTAAATGCAAATGGACCTAGGTAGGTATAAATGGAAGAGCAGCTGAAAGAACTTGATGATGAATGTCTGAGCATCAGCACCCGTCAGTCGGACAACCAATAATGGTCTTGAGGAAAAGTTTCAGGACTTGGAGATAAAAGTTCAACAATTAGAAGCGGTAGATTTGCAGAATGTAAAAGAAATTGCCGTTCTCCAGAATAAATGTATAAACACCGATGTCCTTATTTTTTTTAATACTTCCAGAGTTAATAGTCTGTTTTTGGAAAACGATGGATTAAAGATGCAAACTGTAGCTGCAGAAGAAATCACGGAAAAGCTCAAGCAAGAAGTCCGCGACAAGGTCAATGGGTCAGAGGACTGAGACAGCAATGACTTGAAATCATTGCTGAAGAAACTGGAGCAAGATTTGGATGATAAGCTAAAGTAGCTCAATCTTTGAAGAAAAAATAAGAATCCACAATCAGAATCAGGGTGGCATGCAGTTAAAAGAGAAGGACTTCGAAGAAGAAATTTAAGAAATTAACTTCAGCATCATGGGCAAGTACAACGTAGACATTTTCACGTATATGAAAAGACGGAAAGTGTGGTTTCCGCAAAGTTAAAGCAATTACTTCTTGTATTAAATACTAATTTAATTTTTTCGTATGAAAATAGATTCGACTTCGTTGAACTACAGTCGCCGAATCTTCAAAGAAAATTGACGAACTCGATCGAGAGCTAACTTCAACTCCGCATTGATGCTTCTACACTCTACCAAAAACCATCTGAACCGCATCATTTTACGAAAAAGTGAGTCCATTTTTAATAGTTATAAACGCATCATTATGATGAGTTCTGACCTCATCATATGATGAGGTCCACATTTAGCCCATGTTAATTCCCTATCTTATGAAGAAACTCATCTAGATCTCATCATTATGATGCATTCAAATGTATCAAAATGATGCGGTTATAACTATTAAAAATGGACTCACTTTTTTTATGATACGATTATGATGTGGTGATTTGGTGCAGTGTACCTACCGATAAAGCTGCAGTTCAGGCAGAACTTTCTCAATCTGTTGAAACTCTCCTGCAGACATCGCGTAAAATAAAGAAAATGGCAGAGAAAGCTATGATTCTATCATAAGTGGATTCTGCGTGTGCGGATTTTACTATGGAGTTTGAGGCTGTTAGGAACGATTTAAAAGCTACTAGGTAATAACCATCCAAAGATTTGGATCTGTTTTTAAAGAAAGCCAAACATTGGGTCGTCGGTCTCGCTAAATTCGGCTCCGTCTCCTAAACTTACGATAGCCCAAGTTTGACCTTTGCATTATTTTGAATTGGAAATAAGTGTATTAAATATGAAATAATTTTTATTTCCATCCCGTTTATTTTTCAGAGAGGAAAGCCAAAAGCTGCAGTCTCTTTTTGAGGGTGAGGAGAGACGAATTTAAGAATCCTAAACACTGAAAAAATCTAAATGAGTTGGTACTCGCTGATCAGAAGCAGAAGAGACTATCTGTATCTTCGAAATAAATCAGTAGCCAAGCAGAGTCACTGATTGCCAGTCTCAATGAAACAAAAATCGACTCTTGAGCAAATGCAAGAGACGCACGACCGATTGATGAAAGAGATGGAGGGTATCGACAGCAAGTTGACGGCGTATCTGTAATGAAGAATAAAAAAAAAATTAAGAATGCTGTAATATTATTTAGAACCCATGTCAATCGATTAATATAAATAATTTAAGTAGTTCAGAGACTTCAAAGAGAGACGTGTACTACACATACACAGTAGTCTATTGTGCATATCTATCTATTCTTGTATTACTTATGGGGGCCAAAAGTGCGGACTTGACCAAGCTACTGCTCTGCTACAAAAACTGGCCGGCGTGGTTGCTAAAATTCCTGCTAAAGATGCCAAGAATATTAGTGTAGCAGTTGCTAAAACTTATTCCAAAGATGCTATTAAAGTAGTCCAATTTTCATGCAATTTGTTTGTTATTTATATACATTTTCCGAGCTAAAATTATATTATCACTTTACTGTCGAAACAAGCATATCACATTCTGCCAAGTAATTGGAGATAGCGTCCACAAATCTACATTGCTTTGTCTGTGTAGAAATATTTTTCAGCTCCTATTTTTAAAGTTGCAAACGTTGAATTGTTCTGGTCTTCATGGGGCGATTAAATTTTGTCGGAATTCATTTGAGAATGATAATGATGTCTATTTATGTAGGTAGGTATTTGTATTTCAGTCTGGGGTGCAGAGTTGTGACTGACGAAACTCTCTGTTCTCGGTCTTAACAAGCTCTGTTTAGCGAGGTTAATTATCGTCAAAGATATGAATGATTATTATTTTAGCAATATATAATTTTAAAATTCATTAATTAATTTGCACAAATAACTACCCATTTAACTTAACACTCAAAAGTATCTACTCTTTGCTCATTATTTCTAGTCTAGTTGGCTGTTTGTACTGCACTCTGTACACATAGATGGGGCTCTGAGTACAGTTTGATTGCAGGGAATGAGATTTAACGATCTCATCCCAATTCTTCCAGTGAGTGAAAGACGGTTTTCATTTTTTAAACCAACTTTAGTAAGAAATACATACTAAAATTATTTATTATCACATAAAAGCCTTGTTTGAAATGACTTGTGGATTTATTTACCTACGATTTTGTCAACCTTCAAATATTATTATATAAAATTGAAGTATTTTCTTTGCCACTTGGTTTTTTATGACAAACTAAACGTTGAACATTTATGTATTATTAAAAAATGCCTTCGCTAGCAGTAGCGTTAATTTAGTAGTATTTTAAGCGTGTGTACGTAGATAGTTTACTTATTTACTGGACCTGTATGTTTACTTACAGTAATACTTAGTTTCTAACAGAACTTACAATGTTTGTTAGTTCTTTAACGAATAGCATGAGCGCAAGAAAGCATATTATAGGAAATAGGAATTGTATTCATAAACACAAAATAAATTGTGACGGGGAACAATAGCAAACGGATTAGCATTTTAAGTTGAATTTAATTTGTATAGACAGATTTGTATTTCTGCATCCACAGTATCTATTTTTCATTGAAAAAAAATATACAGCTGTTAAATATTCATATGAAAAATTGGATAGAAAGTACCCACACCTTCCTTTGAAGAAATAAACTTAAAATTATGCACATTTTTAAAGGATCGTCACTTGTAGGATTTAAATCTGACTCTATTAACATTTAAATTAGAGTTTCCATTTCCTGTGAACCAACCATAAATAAATAACAAAATAATCTGAATTTAAACTCCATAGAACATACATACATACATAATACTTTCCGATAGCGATTTGGACTCCAACTCCCATGTGTTCAGTTTAGCATAAAACTTAATGAAGTCGATCAGAACCTAAATCACACAATTCATTGGAAATTGAATGAGTTGATTTTTGACTACCGCCATCAATGTAATGTGACGTGTTATCAATACAAATACAAGGAAATTGTAATTTTCTCACTTTAAAGGGCTTTTAGATGAATTGGAATTTTAGTATTCTCAAGTCAAACATTTTCACCCTTTGCCTTTTTACATTCTCACCTTTATGCTTCAGCGTGAGTCTTTTCAATTTAAAAATAATAGGCAGTGCCTATATATAAATACATAAAACATGGGATATGCTTTGACCTAATCGTAAGAGCGTTTATAAATAATGGAACTCAAAGTATTGACTTATCTACATAATGTATAATTTGCAGCTGCAAGGTAAAAGGTAAAGCAAAGATAATACGTCTGTATTTAAAAGCTAATAAAAGGGGTCGTACTTGTGTGTACGGCGCCTACATACAGTTAAGTAATTAGCAATTAGCATAATAAAGTGATGGTCAGAGCTGCAGAAATCGATGGACAAAACACATACAAGACCAAATACCTATAAATACATATAAGGTATGAGCATCTGCATACCGTACAACTTCCGCTGGTTTCCGTGGAAGGAATTACTAAAATCAAAAACTCTAGTTTAATGCAGATTTAAACAAATGTTCTTTAACAAAGTATTTTCAAAAAAGTTAGAACTTTAAAAACTAACGCAATGTTCATTAAAGCGGGTTTTAAATTACCAAAACACGTGGCAAACCGAGCATTCTTTTATAAAATCGTGTTTTTGTGTCAATAAATTCGCTTTCTCTTAAATGTATTTAAATTTCATTAACAAATTCCTCCCAAAAAGCTATTTTTAAAATTGCCGAATTCTATAAAATCAATCTAACTGATTAAGTATAACGTATAACGATGTGGGACACAAGAAATTTCAGTGGTCAGAAGTGTACGGTAGTACCTACCTAGCGCCATTATCACCTGTGTGCAGTGCAGCAGACGTAGAAGTAATTACAGATGTGTGACATAAAAAAATGTACAAGAAGGTGGACTCAAGTATTATTTATGTGAAATTAAATTTTAAATTAAGATACCAGCTTAAATATAGGGATATACATATCCAGTACATTACACGCTATATACTTACACACTGTCTACGGAGGATTATAGAGACTAATTGTAAAAATATCTTAAAGGTGCCATAAATGAATTCATTGTACAAAGGTATCTCGTCGTCGTTTTCGTTTACAATTTGTTTTTGTATCGGGAGACGACGAGGTGAATGTTTACTCTGCAGATAGTTCTGAGCTCTGAGACTTTGCCTTGTAACATTGTTAAGTGAAATGTCCACAGACAGACTTTATACCTACCTACAACCTAATGCGTTCCACCGTGTATAAAAGAAAAAGAGTACCTTACTATAACATGGTGTGATATTGGAGCTATCGGTATAAATATTGTATTAACGTAGGTACATGCAAGTATGTAGTGTCTATCTGCATCTGTAGTCTGTAGTAGTAAATAGTAAGTAAGGGATACACTTGACTGGGAATATGATTGAATGTGACTTGAGCTAAGTAGAATGATTAAGCTTAACACAGGTTTGTTGAGCAAGTTGCCCAAATGAGTGCATAGTTGCAGTTGTGCCTTCGTCTCAGTCTTGAGTCTCACCGGCCTGCCCTCCCACGTATACGTACATACCTAGCTATACTACATACCTATACATACCTACATACATACCCCAGGAAAATCAAAATCAAAGCCAAAGGAAAGCCAAAGAGAAGACGAAAGCAAAGTGAAGTGAGAGGTATTATAAATGCGTCCATTCCGTCGATTCCGTCCGTAGACAGATATGTACGCGGCTGGGGAAAAGATGGACGAGAGAGGCGCCTTCGTGTCGTCTCTACACCTGTACACCTTCCCTTCTTTACTCTTAAAGTCTCCTGCCTCCTTAATGCTTTATTTACTCATTTCTCTCCCTTTGAAGAGGCCCAGGCTTACGTGATAACATCAATGATACCATAACCATAACCATAGCCATACCACAATACAAGTCTATAGGTACTATATACTTTCCCTATACCTATACCTATAATAAAGTCCCTATATACAGATACATACTTCACCTATCAACCTTCGGCCAGCCTCTCCGTCTCACTGTCTCCTTGTCGAGTCAAAGACTGAACACTTGAAATCAAATCAGAGCCAAAAACCAAAACCAAAAATCCCATTTATCCCATTCCAATGATCATATTACCTTAGACTTAGCTATTCTCATTCTGTACAGAGGCCTACTGTATGTATGTCTAATATTATCCTACCAGCTCACTACGAGTATAATAATTCCATCAACAGTCGTCCATCAATTTATAACTGTCTCTTCCCCAGTGCTCACTATTATTGGGTTACAGGACTTAAATATATTTATAGGGAAGTAGTATGCACTTCACGTTGGTCTTGGCCACCATCGCATCGCATCGTCATGATTTAAATTGTAAATCTTGTCCACAAGTACTGACTGGGGCAAAACTATCAATTTTCTTTTCCTCACTTCATGTTTCATTTCATTTCATTTTCATCCAAGTGCAGTACCATTTCATTTCATTTCGTTTGGTCCTTTACGAGGGACTCAGAGTGCCGCGCAGTAATGGGTGTAGTGGATAACAGTACAGCTCCTGATTTTTTCCTCTTTTATTGTCTCAAGTTACCGGAGTGTACTCTAGATTCTAGTTTATTGACTCGACATTTAAATTTTAAATTTTTGGCTTTTTGATTTTACAAGGATTGTCTGTCTGTCCGTAGTAATAATTTACATACGTTTCTTAAGAAGCTGTGGCATCGAGGTTTCTTAAGACGGCGTATTTTATGTATCTTTATTTTTTACGTAGTAAGACTGGGGGTGGTTGTAACGGAATGAGGACATTCTCTGTGCTTCTATCACTAAATAAAAATGTGGCATAGGCAATGAAGATGTACCATAATTCGTGATACAGATATAGGATATGTATTATGTGCTATACATTATAATGTCAAGAAGCTAATGACTAAATAATAGACCGCGTAGCTTCCCCGTGTAATTCCCTAAACAGAGGGAAATGATGTGCTCGTCACGCTCATAATATAATTTGGACATTTAAAAAGATGGGAAGATGCGCTTGTAGCCTACAAGGGCTTGTCTAGGAATGAGAATTGCATTTGTGTGATTTACTCATTCACGACGGCGGCTTCTTCAGTTGAGTTCATAATTTTCAAGATGAAGCTTCAATTTTCAATAGAAACCATCCCACGTTTTCTTGTTCTAGAGTCTTGAGTCTTGGCGCAGTAATTAAGTTTTAATCACGAACGAATTAAAAGGCAATTTGTTCCCATCAGCAATGTTTGTATTTCTAACTGCGAGAGTCACTCAACTCTCACGACTAAAATTACCATGCTACTGACTCATAGCTACACTATACACTGATGTGTCCCACTGTCCCTATATATGACTGCCACATTATATTTTGGAAATTATTGGAAACTGTTAGAAATTTCTGCATAAATCAGGCCAGAGGTCAGAGGGAAGGAAATGTGTACACCTTTGTGTGCAAGCTCTATGAATACCGCCTATACAGCACAGTGTACTGATAGCATGTCATCCATCATTCATAGGATTGGGTTTTTAGATTTTATTTTGAATTGAATTGACTGGGCCGTGAGAAGCTTGAAAAATATGTTGAAAAAGCGCAAAGCGGCGAGAAGAACATCTGCATTTTTTAATTTTGCCTGACCAGGCAAATGGAATGTTCCTTCATCGCATCGCAGATATATATGTGTATAGACAGACATGTCAGTAGGCAAATCCATGGCCATGTAATGAGATACGAGTATATTATGGTTATGATTATGATACGGCCTGTGGTATGTGTATGGAGAGGCGAATGTCCAATTAACCATGTGGACGTTCTATGAGTTTTTAATTCAAGAAATTGGCAAAGATCAACACTGCATGTATAATATGTACCTACATATGGGAGGCTCGAGGGACGGATAGGAACGAAGGCTTAAAAATATAAACAATTTGCTATAGCAACGCAGCGGTGCATTCCTATGCTGCTTGTGTAGAATGGATGAAATGAGAGTTGGGCAGTGGATAGTGGAGTCGTATAGTGAGTCGTCTTTTTTGATGTTATTATACTGATTGATTTATTGGATTAAAAACACAGCTGCTCGTGAGACAGGCAGGCCAATATTTCTTTAGTAAGGACGCCTTCCATACTCACTCCGCAGTCTTCTTAGCATCCACATCGACAGGCTGAAAGAAAGATGAACTCACTGCATCGTCGATGAAGAGGCCAAACCTCCCATTTTTTGACGCAGTGTAATTGCATTGATTGAGAATTGTGATTGTTTGGCTTTGGAAAAGTTGCCATTTCATTCTTTAGCTGCTTTTTGTGGTCAAAATTGTATTTTTGGAATAAACTGCCCCTTACAACTACATTGTGCTGTACACTAAATGCCTTTGCAAAATTTGGGTAATTTTGCTTCTTCAGTACATAGCTATATCAGTAGATTGCAATAGTAATTGTATCTGCACATGTATATGGTGATCATGACTTGGCTTTGCCTTTGGTTTGGCTTCAACTGTTTCCTTTGACCAAACATTCCACTGCACTTTCTTATTTAAAATTCAGCTGGCTAATAATGTCGGACGGGTCGTATAGAGTCGTATTTTAATATTTAATAATAATTAATTTAACGGGGCAGAGCATCTTGTCTGTCTTCTCTGCACACCCCACCAACCATCCTGTAGACTGTAGCCCCATCGATATAATCGGTAATCATTTCATCTTTGTGGAGAGAGAGGGTCTCCTCCTCGTTGACGACAGCAAGCGGATGTTGATGAGTGAGGGAAAATATTTTTGTAGGTATTAATGGATTCAGTCATAATTTATGGATGAGAGTTGAGAGCTGAAACTTGTACGGCGAATCAGGACAATCATGAAGTCAAGAGCTAGATAAAAATACTAATAGTTTCCTATGCACAATACAGCTGCAGTCTCACATACATAGACAGACGCTATAGAATGCATGGAGTAGTGCAGGCAGAGAGACAGAGAGATGGGCATATCCCTTGATGGAATCTTGACAGTTGGCATAAATTTACTGAGCAAAGTTTGGCAAAAAAAGATTGTTAGTGCCAGCAAATACATTATTACAATTTACAGTTACACTACATAAGTATGTAGTCTGCCCTTTTATGACTTAAGGAGCAAAGATACTAGTGAGTTTTAGAAGAGTAATAATTCAAATCCTGGCTTTGTTTTGGGTGCAGTGTAAAATTTAAGGCTTTATAGCATTATTGTACAAAATGACATTGTCGAGCTTTTCAAAAATATGCAAATATGGCATTTTGCACTTTTTCAAATGCACGTAAATAGAAACTTTTGCACTTTTTAAAACTATATAGATAAATATGTTTTGCAGCTTGTCAAAAGCAAGTAAATATGGAAATTTTGCACCTTTTGAAAACATGTAAATAGAAACTTTTGCCCCTTTTTAAAAGTATGCAATTACGACATTTTGCACCTTTTGAAAACATGTAAGTGCGACATTTTGCACCTTTTCAAAAGTATGTAAATAGAAACTTTTACACCTTTTAAAAATATGTAAATAGCACCTTTGCGGCTTTTTTAAAACTATATAGGTAAATATGTTTTGCACCTTTTCAAAAGCATGTAAATAGAAACTTTTGCCCCTTTTCAAAAGTAAGCAATTACGACATTTTGCACCTTTTGAAAAACAGTAAAAAATTTATTTTGTGCCCATTCAAAAAAATGTAAATAGTGACTTTTAACACCCTTACAAAAACATGCAATTGTGACATTTTGCACCTTATACAAATCAAGGAAATAATAATATTTGCCCACATAATACTGAACAAAGGTCATTTTGCTTCCTAACGCATAATATCCATGAAGGTATTCCACTGGTGTCTGTAGATGTGTCTGTGTACATACTGAAAGTATTCATTTTCTTCGCCAGTGCTCCTCAGACTGCGCTCGACTATTATGGATATCAAAGACAAGCTTTATGGCTCTGTTACGTGTAAAGTGCTTGGCTCGTCGTGTCTGCTGTCTGTCGTTGTTGTCTCCTGACTTACTTGTCTCCTCGGCTGTCCTTTTGCTTGAGCAGGTCTCGTGTTGAACAATTGAAATTAAAGCAGATTGATCCGCGATACTCCTCTCATTCTCCTTCTCTCCGTCTAACTAATGTAGTTCAGCTAAAAATCCAAAGGGAAATCCTACCTGAGTCAATGTATGTGTCACTCGATATTTGGACTGTCTAGTGTCTGTTGGATTTGGCAGTGTGTTGAGGGGGAAATGAAGGAAAAGTCCGACAATAGGACTCACACACTCAGTGCAGTGGCTACTATACTTACGTAAAAAGGTACAGAAAGCTCCTTCCACTCACACGTCCGTCTCCTTCTTGACGTGACATTTAACATTCCTGTCCACTGCAATGTGGAAATTAAAGAAGCAGTCCGTCCTTCTCCCCTTCGTTATCCTTATCGTTACATGACAGGTTTTTGGTAGCAAATTGGTCATTTGATGATTACTTTTTGTGGGACGACATGCACATGGTTTGGTTTGGTTTGGTTTTGCTAGTTGATTTTGTGGGAAAAGTATAAAGCTATGCATATATGAAGCCTCTCAGTATAGGAGTCTATATACCCTTCCTTCTTTCAATAATGATGAGAGGCTCACCAATTGCCAATTTACTTGAGATAATCGAAATTTCAATAAACTGGACAGCAATAATGCATCCACGGCAACCTCAAAGAAAACGTGCCTCAATTCAATTTTAGAAGAGTGACTTTTAAAATTTGTGAAAATAATGAGAAATCGGATTTTAAATAAAATTATTACGATTACGATTACGACTGACACATAAAATCCTATCCCTTTATCGGTGGATGAACTCATGCAGATTTTTTTTTATTATTCAAAGGTATTTTGTATCTGTATCTGCATGTAGTCGATTTGTATTGACTTTGACTTGGCTTACTTTTATTTCGTGTGCCGATTACCACCGAGCCACCGAGGGATGCAGAATAAGCTCAAGTAAAAGGTTCATTTCCCTCTCTCATGGGATCAAAAGTCATAAATATATCTTAGGCTCTGTACCCGGCATGTAATTTCGTAGAAATGTTGCCATGTGTCTGTCCTTATAATAATTCTGTATAAAAATGGTCCTACTTCCATAACTGATACGTCTAACTAGTAAGATGATACTGTAAATCTCTATATAGGTAATAGGTATGCATATTATGTATGTACTAGTGGCAATTTGGCAGTCGTAATCAGTCAGCAGATTTTTCGAAGCCACCTGAGCCATCCACCACGATACGAGTACGAGGAGTCCGCAGGTCCATAAGCAAATGAAGTTACAAGGACGAAGACTCGGAGACGAATTGAATTTGAATTGGAATTTAAAGATTTTTTTTATGTACCAGCTGCAAACTTTGCCTCATCCAACGGGTCGGGTGTACGGGTGTACATACCTGCTTGTACATTTCTTGTTTTTTTTTTTGCCTTATTTCTTCTGGAAGGACCTTGTGTTGGCATTTGACTTGGATTTTTGACTTTGATTTTTACATATATTTTACTATAGTTGATTCAGCCCATAAAATATACAGATACCAAGATTTCCAGCTTGAGCATTTATGTATTTGCAGAGACGTCGTCACAACTAACTTTTACTAACTAGTAGTGTGAGTGAGGCAGGCAGGGGATTTTTATTAGAAATTTTGATTTCAAAACAAAGCAATTAATAATAATAAAGTATGTAGTAGGCTTCCCAAGGTTTTCAGAGTTTCTGCAGCGAATTGCATTTTGGAATGGAACGGGATAATGAGCTACCATAAAATGTTGCCAGTACTCATGTGATACTATGAACCTATGTACATAATATTATGGATGCTTTTTTTTAAAGTTCGTACCTACGTTTAGCCTGCCTGGTCATGACGATGCAATATAAAATGCTATAAAATATTGCCAACGTCCCTTAGTTCAGCTTTTGTGGCTGGTTAATCCAATCCAATAAGCAATATTCAATATATATATATAGGCAAAGTATAGGGATGTAAGTCCCACTTGTACATATCTGTAGTGAAAGATAAATTAATCCCACCGCACCGCAGAATATTTTTGCCTTTGCATTGCTTAGGGAATTGAAATGATGCACTGAGATTATTGGGAAGGTTAGTTGGGAGATGGGAATTGAAAGATGAACTCTGGCCACGACTCGCTCTTTCTTCAGCACTTAACATCTCTAATCCATTAGCACGATGGCACTTCAACTTCAACTCCAACTCGGTATTTCTATCAACCATTAAATACATAAAGAGTTTGCACAGATGTGCAGAGCAAAATAATGCAGCTGAACGCTATAGTGCCTCCGCTGCCTGGCACGACAAAGACACGGCACAGGTTGGAAGATGCTAAAGGTGGTTGCTGCCGTACATAATCAGGGACGAGAAGGTGAATTCAAGTTCAGCTCACAACTAAAAGTACCTTCAATCATTATTTCTATATATCCAAGGCTCCCAAACTAAATTAACTGTATAAATATAATATATTATAATGAGACGTCAAAGAAATCTTGCACTTTAATTATTTAACCTTTTTGAAACGGTAATACAATTAGTTTTGAGTGTTTTTGAAAACGGTAATTTAAACTTTTTTGGCATTTTGAAAGTGTTATTTTTACTAGTTTTTACTATTTTGAAAAAGTGTTATTTACTTGTTTTGACTGTATTGAAAGTGTTATTTACTAGTTTTGACCATTTTGAAAAAGTATTTACTAGATTTGACCGTTTTGGAAGAGTTTTATTTTTACTAGATTTGACCATTTTGGAAAAATGTTATTTACTAAATTTGACCATTTTGAAAAAATGTTATTTACTTGTTTTGACCGTCTCGAAAAAGTTAATTTATAGAATTAAAAACTTTCGTAAAGCATTCTTTTCATGGTTCCCAAGTTCCGAATAGGTTTTAATAAACTGAAATAGACCATCTTTACAATGATATTATTTGTAGTAAATTTTATATAAGAATAGGCTATGTGCAGTATTTTGGAAAAAATGCTTCAATACGAATTTCAAGAATAGTAGGAAGTTAACTCATAGAATCATTTTAGCCATTTGAAATCTCGAGAATAAAGATAGTAGTACATAGTAGGTGTAAGCTGTCTCAGTGCACGTTGACTGTTTGACACAGAAAATAAGACCAAGCGTAAATATTTTTTACTTGATGCCCTGGACGTGATCACACACAATACAGAGACACTTGGGTTATTTCCTTTGACTCTGGCTCACAAGGAATTAAGTCAATACCGGTGTTCGTCCGGTCAATATGACTGAGAAGGAGCAAATGCAGCCAAGAATCAACAATTCAACTTTAACATTGTACTTTACACACTACTGCATGTAAGGTATGTACCTACGTACCTACTTGTATGCACAGAGGTTGTAGGAAGCCATTTGTACTGAACCTCCTCCTATCTTTGAACACCAGGCAGAGACTTGTATTTGGAATTCACAGGTGTTGTTTACTATTTGCATAGGCAATACACAAATGTTTCGGATAAGCATGATTAAAATGTTGTGCTAAGCTCTGTTGTGTACGTATCATTCATTACAGCTAACTACGTTATTGACGAACTGGTCAGCGAACAGACTTAACACACAGTGACTGCTTTTTCACTTAAAACATGTGTTTATTTTTTGATTTCAAAATTACCTTTTTTCTCTGAAAATCATGAATGATGCGATGGAAAGGATGACCGTTGTGGAATAAGGAGGAGGGTATTGTTTACTCTGCAAGGTTATTTTTTGGCGTTTTTGTTTGATTTTACATGTGTTTGCTCCTGTTTACTTGTCGTTATAAGAGCAGAAGTGGCCTATCTCAATTTGTTAGAGATTAAGACATTCTATGTGGGGTTACAGTACCAATTGTTTCAAAAGCATGTTTTTGACGTTGATTTATTTTTGACAACATGTAAGTAAATGTGACATTTTACACCTTTTAAAATTATGTAAATGTGGAATTTTGCACCTTTTCGAAAACATGTAAATCAAACATTTTGCACCTTTCAAAAACACGTAAATATGACATTTTGCACCTTTGAAAACATGTAAATTTGACGTTTTGGACCTTTTAAAATTATGTAAATGTGGAATTTTGCACCTTTTCGAAAACATGTAAATCAAACATTTTGCACCTTTCAAAAACACGTAAATATGACATTTTGCACCTTTGAAAACATGTAAATTTGACGTTTTGGACCTTTTAAAATTATGTAAATGTGGAATTTTGCACCTTTTCGAAAACATGTAAATCAAACATTTTGCGCCTATTTAAAAACACGTAAATATAATATTTTGCACCTTTTCAAATTATGTAAATGTTACATTTTGCAGCTTTACAAAAATATGTAAATTGAACATTTTGCACCTTTTCAAAGACACAGAAAGAAAACGTTTTGCATCAAAACGAAATTTGATCCTTTTCCTGAAACAAGTAAAACATGTATTTCCTATGATGAAGATAGGCTTCTTTGCAATTATTGTTAATACAAGTTGATGACCTACCACTTGGCGTTTCCAGTAACGTTATGTATACATAAGTCTATTTGGCAGTCTGAACAAATTGTATTTAGATTTTTAAAAAGATTTGATAATTTAATTTAATGAGGGATATCCTACTCAACGGCAAGTTTTCAATAAGTTTGAAAATAAGGGAAGGAAGGCCCGTTCTATATCTATAGACTACCCGTAATTGTATTTGACTGTGTAATTAAAGTATTTTGGTATTTCCATGGAGTAACAATGAAGATAGCCAAACAAAATTACATTGTACAGAGTGTCTATTTAGGAAGTTCGGTTCTCATGGAGGCCCGGATTTGTAATGGCATTTAAGATGATTTCCTTCTTAGAATTGACGATTAGCAGTTAGCAGAGGAGATGCTTGAATAGGGAATGCTCAAAGTGGATAATTTTCAATAATACTTTAAGTACGCTTACAAATATTATTGAAATTTTGAAATTGAATAATGTTGAGCGTTACAATGCGTGGACGCACAGCTGAGACTCCGACAATGGCGTGTATGGAAGGGAAGGTAGTTTGCTTTGCTGGCATCCACAACAATCAACATCCTTCTTTACCTCCTACGCGTCTCGCACTCACCCACTTTACCAATCATAACAGATATTATTCTGTTATGTCTGTGTCACACTCCTATGCGCAGTGCTACAGAACGTGAGTGAAGAAGCAAAATAATTACTGTTTTATTATTCATTGTAAGGTTACAATTGCCGGACTTTAGATGCAATCAGTAAAAAGGCAACTTTTCGAGCATGCAATTGTGACATTTTGCACTTTTTCAAAAACATGCAATTGTGACTTTTTGCACTTTTTCAAAAACATGCAATTGTGACATTTTGCAACTTTTGAAAAGCATGCAATTGTGACTTTTTGTACCTTTCAAAAACATGCAATTGTGACATTTTGCAACTTTTGAAAAGCATGCAATTGTGACTTTTTGCACCTTTCAAAAACATGCAATTGTGACATTTTGCACCTTTTGGAAAACATGCAATTGTGACATTTTGCACCTTTTCAAAAGCCTGTAATTGTGACACATTGCACCTTTTGAAAAGCATGCAATTGTGGCATTTTGCACCTTTTGGAAAACACGCAATTGGGACATTATTCAAATTTTGGAATCATAATTTGTCGGCCACACAAGAGTGAGTTCTCTCAAGAATGAAATTATAAACGGAACCCCCATTTTGCTTCTTAATCCACGGTAGAATGTAGAACAGTGCAGCACCATCAAAATCTTGCTTTGGTGAGCAAACATGAAAAAAAGACCGCTAGCTACACACATACAGTTGACATGATGTTTCTTATTTCATCCAGATTACAAAACACATTGAAGGAACATCAGAACACAACTATGTACCCATGTTATATATAATACGCTGCAACTCACAGAATACACAGATATCCACTACTTATCGTACAATGTACAGTTTACAGGAAATAATGAGAACGGAATGTACCTACCCAAGATGTACACGATTAATGTATTTACCTATGTACGTACATCGTAGTTATCTACAAATCCAGCTCTGCAAACACACACACACAATTTTACACAGGGAGCAGTGAGCTCATTAGAAAACAGTATAGCGTTACCCGTACAGATCTTACCTATTTGTATTTCTATTTCACTTTGAGAGGGACTGGAAGCCGGTTGCAGTTGTTGTGAAACAGATATTTGTTAGCTCATAGATACGGTTACACCGTCACAACTAGTGTTATGAATGATCAACTGAACAACAATGGGTCTGCCGGAAATGAATAACTATGTAAACTGGCTACTTATCCCACATGTACTGCATTACTACATATGATGAGATTAGACGCATACCAAAATCGATCATCTTGGTCTTCCAGGTATTGTTACGCTAGCACCAGCACCCCACACTCAAGATAGATACACCAGTAGAAGAATGGGCCTTGTAAATTGAAAGGTAGTTTAACCTTTCGAAACGTAATATACCTACTTAGGTAGTTTTGAATGTTTTTGAAAATGGTAATTTATAGTTTTTGACCTTTTGAAAGTGTCATTTCCTAGTTTTGACCGTTTTGAAAAAGTGTCATTTCCTAGTTTTGACCGTTTTGAAAAAGTGTTGTTTACTCTATTTGACCGTTTCGGAAAAGTGTTAATTACTCGTTTTGACCGTTTTGAAATAGTTAATTTATAGAATTAAACACTTTTGTAAAGTATTCTTTCCATGGCATGGTTTCCCAGTGTCGAATAGGTTAACCTATTGTGATACTGTGTAAGTATTATAGGGGCTCTACAATTATTAAGACAAGTTCTAAAACTTCAATGTGTCGTTGTTTCACTATTTTTACACGTGGATTAATACGATGCTTATGCTCTTGGCCATCTCCGAGAAAGAGAAAGAGATGCGAGCGATGAAGAACAATGTTGAAAATATTAAGGTTATCCTGGCTCACTTATTTTCTAAATCTACATATTTGTGTATAGTCTATGTATGTATAGTTGTTACCAATACACCAATAGTGAGGTAGCCAACCTACCTTTGCTACTGCGTCTGTATTGTTACCATTATTTCCTTGTTATTATTATTAATATTATTATTCACTTGATTCTAAAATCTAATGCATGTTGGCCGTACAATGGAGAGCATAATGTGATCAAAATTAGTTTGGTGTTCAGCGACCAAGTTTGCAACTTTGGGATTTCCTATTATACGAACCTTCCTTTCGATTTCGTTGGCATTTTTGGTTTTCGTTTTCGATTTCAGCTTGAGCTCCTTACAATGATAATGGGCTTACAAAATGGAGAGAAATGTACTGCAGGATTCTTGTATGGGAATATGAATATGAAAATAAGATAAATAGATAAAGGGAGACAATTGGGAATTGTTATATTTTGTGGTCCCATGAAGCCGCATAGAGTTGTATTTATACAAATACAAAATCACTGTCTCTCATCTTCCATCTTCCACGTTGTGTACTACAATAGTAATAATGATTTGTATTCGACTAGTAATAACAATTGTCCAAACAGACTGTATTGTTCCTCAACGTCCTTGAAATTTGGGCAGAAACTTTGAATTTTGATCTTCTTTTCAAGTCTTTGAGGAGGCGGCATGCGGGGAACACAAATATTTTTATGAATATTCCCAAACTGAGAGAACCATACTGATATATGACTTTGCCTAATCCGATAATTTTTAAAAATGGTTTCCAAACAGAACTGCCTGTCTGCATCTGCTTTTAATGTACAATTTCGTACACAAGTTGACGGTGACGGTTTGGAACTTCATTTTTGTAAACACCGGCCATTTAAGCCATGTTTTACGGAAATTGACGGTTTGCAAAAGTAGGCATTTTAAAAAACATACAACAGGCGTTTAAAGTAAAGTAAAAGTTGTATAGCAATATTCATATTCTAAAATCTCATTTCTGGAAGTTTTAGAAAAGGTGTTGGAAATAGTATCTAATTGTAAGTAACTATTTTTTAAAAAGTATCTCCCCCCTTTGTACTTACAAATTGCATTATTCAATTCGGCCGTAGTTGTTAAAAAATGCTGGATTTCTTTGACTCACCTGAAATTGAAAGGATTCATTCCGGCTTTATATACGTATGCATTTGAATAAAATAATTTGATTTAAAAAAGTTAGTCTAGTGAACAAATTCAACTGCTCTCCTTCCATTGTCACTTTCATTTCCATTTCCTTAGGATTAGCTTCAAATGCTTTACTTTACTTTACCCTGTCAATTTAAAGGAGCATAAGTTACAGTGCACAGTGTGTGTATTATACACACAGTAGGAGAAGAAGAA
Source organism: Dicyrtoma fusca (assembly GCA_034695205.1). Classification (NCBI taxonomy): domain Eukaryota; kingdom Metazoa; phylum Arthropoda; class Collembola; order Symphypleona; family Dicyrtomidae; genus Dicyrtoma; species Dicyrtoma fusca. The sequence continues at coordinate 50,388 of JAQFZC010000390.1, forward strand.
GAAAAAAAAACAGAATAAAAACGATAGTGTAATGATGTGCAGCTGTGCTGTGCGGTAGAAAGTTTGTGATTTTGTCAAAGCTTTAAAATGTTGGAAATGCTGGAAATGAAATGAAGGAGAAGTAAAGGAGGTGAATGCGGGTAGGTTAGTGAAGAATTTTGAATTGAGTGAATTGTAGTATTATTTTGTATTTGATAATAATGTAATGTCGATACAGTTGATGGTCTGTTGATAAGGATCCAGGGGCACAATGGAGATAGTTGAAGGGCGAAAGGCGAAAGGCAGCGACGCCACGGAGTTTAAGGCGAGTTTCAAGTTCATAAGAAACCAAGACGCAGAGTTTAAAATTTGAAAATGGCTTTTGTCCACTTTTGTACTCGTGTCCTCAAAAATCGCCACAGACGAGGAAAATCACGTTCAAACCTCAATCTTTGTTCAATTGACATTTTACATTTTTCGTCTGGGCTTTGCACTCTCCTTGTCCCTCTGTGTGTGTGTGTGTGTGTGTGTGTGTGTGTGTGTGTGTGTGTGTGTGTGTGTGTGGGTCCTCACTATCAAATCATAGGTCTATTGAGCATAATAAGGGAAATGGAATTCTTAAATAGATACTCTCCTTTAAATTGTAGGGAAGGCTCACACTTGAAAATCCTGGCAGAAGCGTAGCCAGCTGTAGGCGAGCAATTGAGACAGATTTTAAACACAAAATTACTTTTCAACACTTTATTTTTTCACAAATTATTTCCATAAACGTTCTTAGTTCTTACAAAATTGCTACGCCCTTCAAAAGAAGACCTTTAAAAACAGCATAAAAACTGAAAAATTATTTAACATAATTCATTTCGCAACCGTTCATTTTAAAAATATCCCTTGGAAACTGACTAATTCTTATGAGCAACGCTTCGTTACAAATATTTTTTCAAAGCTGAGCAATCCTTTAACCTATTCGAAACTGGGAAAGCACTGAAACAACGCTTTCTAAAAGTGCTATTCTACAAACCAACTTTTACAAAAGGGCCAATGCTAGAAATCTGACGTTTTCAAAAAGGGCGAAAACTGGACATTAACGTTTTCAAAAAGGTCAAAACTAGTAATTAACGTTTTCAAACAGTTCAAAACTAGAAAAAACCACTTTCAAAAAGATGTAAAACTAGATATATTTCCGTTTCGGAAAGGTTAAAAAACATTTTACTTTTAAAAATCTGCAGACGTTAAATTATATTTCAATTTATAAGTTTTATTTTTATTAAATTGGCAAATTATATAGGTTATTCCGTTTTGAATCCTCCACTTTAAAACAAAATCCTTTGAAAGGCGTCTCATTTAAGTCACAAGATTACTTTTCAAAATGGAAAATTTGTCTTAGGACTTTTGATTTTGACTCCCGTAAGTTTTGAAAATTGTTTAGAAAATTTCTTTTCAAACCGATACATTTTTAAGGACTTCAAACGACATAATGCTTCCAATCTGTGTCCCACCCTACCCATAAAATAGTTCTAGAGCCGCCACTCTTATTTCTACGTTCAAATAATAAATAGTCTTGGATTTCTTTCCCGTGTGGACATTTGGACTGGAATGCGTAAGCTTGCTATTAAACTGGTCTAATGATTACCTGGGAAGGCAGGTAGCAGCTTCCAAGGTGTACCTTCCTTCCGTCTCGTCCTGTCAACTTGAGTAACAGAAATTACTTACGTTGAGTGATTGTGAGTTCATGTAGTTTCCCTTCCAGTGGCTCTTACTATCATTGCCCACTCAAGTTTCTCAACAAACTGGAAAGACGGCGATCATCAGTCAAGACCCATCCTGCAACGATCAACCGTAGCGAATCCCAGTCTCTACGTTCATTTAATTACAACAAGGTATGCTCAGAGCCACACGGTACAATTCCATTTACAATTGCTTGGTAGGGAAATCTTAAAATGTTAGACCTACCTAGACTAAATCCCTTGATGTAGAAAAAAGTACGGCTACACATATAGCGAAAGGGCTATACGTATATCAGTATACATTGCACAAATACATATCAAAATCTCATTGTGGAGTCTCAAGTAAATTTATATCCCTTTCTGCACCTTCAGTTCTAATCTGTAATCCGCACCTCGCCTCGTCGCATAATTATGTACTTGACCGTCACTCTGCCGTAGGGTCTACTGATCTCTACATATATATCTCCAATTATGGGGCTTTCAGTTATTACGCTATTCAAAACTTCTTGAATATAAGAATACATACATACACACATTTCACAATTTAGATTTTATTGAAAATTTTAGAAAATATCTGGAATGAATTTTTTGAAAAGGAAAGATTTTGCATTTTTTTTTAGTTTGTGCAGTGGTATGCCTTTGCATCTTAAATACAACAAATATCACTTTTTCTTATTTTTTTAACAATGTAAATATCTGCTAGTGACCTTTATTTTGCTACTGTTAATAGCATTGCAACGCGACTGCACTGTGGCGTTGCGTCGTGTCATTGGGAATTATTAAAATATAATTTCTACCAGTAAGAAGTATGTACATAGGTTCATATGTATGGCTCCTGTACAAAGATTATATCAGCAATCTAAATCTACTCGAGTAACAAGACTAATGTACATATGTACAAAGAGCTAACAATAAGTCCTCACTGTTGTCAGCTGTGCAAGCACAAGCATTCGAATGCAACCGACAGATTAACTAACCAGTTGAACATCCAGACTACAGACAGAGTGACAGATACACATAATGTTTCTTCACTCTCAGAGTGCATCTTCCACCACAACAGACACACAATAATAGTATCTTCAATGGGAAAAGGATGAGGAAACAAGTTACTTTTGGATTTTTCAATGCGGGTACATGAACGATTTGTACTCTAAGCTGTAAAGTGAGGAGACCAACAAGAGATTCAAAACGAAAATGAAAAGGTAAAACTTTGGGTCTAGATACTATGCAGGCATCATCTGTCTATATGCTATAGGGTATAGACGGACCAAGGTGAGGGCTCAGGAAGGACCATCTGAACTGAATGCTTGAAGAGGCAAGTGGCAACTGGAGCTGGAGATCATGTCAAAGGCTCTTACTCTGAGTTATTGCCACTTATAAGGTAACAATCCCAACACATTTTTCTTCACCTTTACCTTTTCTATTTCTATTTAAGTAAGTGGGTAGGTATAGGGAGGGTAATTGTGAGTATCTTTTTCCGTCTATTTTTATTGAATCAGCTTTAGTCTGCCTCCGTAATTATTTCTAAATCGTAATTTTTTCCTAAATTGTTTTTAATCATTCACTTCCACATTCCTTTACACATTATTTTGACTAAGTACATCATTGCACGTCCTAGTGAAAGCATGCGTTTATAAAGACAAAAAAATAAAGACCGCTATTAACCTATTCGGAACTGAGGAACCATGAAAAGAATGCTTTACAAAAAAGATTAATTCCATAAAAATGTACTCTTTC
>JAQFZC010000391.1:0-53803 GCA_034695205.1 Dicyrtoma fusca
TAGCCTGCTGCGGGAAAAGTTATATTAATAGTGTGGTAGAAAAGAATAAAAGATATAGATTAGTTCTCCTGTTGGTTTGTCTGAAAATCGGATTATAGAAGAAAAATTAAATTTAGGTGTTCGAGTGCGACAGAGAGTGTCAGAAATGTTTCACTAACTATTCCGTTGACAAGAGCACTGTTCGTTCCAGTTTTGAAAGATGTTCGAATCAGAATCGGAGAGCATAAATGGGAGAATATCAAAAGTAGGTACCTATATTTGTATGTACCGACACCGACGTGGATGTAATAGTAGTACATTCTTTGGGTCTATTAAGACCTGGATCGCCTAGTATCCGGACCGGCACTCGATGAAAATCTCATATGGTTGTAAATCCTACCTTCAAAACTATAATACAGATATAGGACTATGTGTCTGTCTTTATGCGATTCGAATTTGAAACTTTACCAACTCAACGATGAACAACCGTACAGTGATAATATATAACGGGTAAACTTTTCTGTACAACTATATGCCAGGAGGCTAAATGACAGTCATACTGTACGAATAATTCATTCATTCATACGCCAAAAAAATTTGCATAATACATTCGCTTGCTACATAGTATTAGGGCAGACAGACGTCAGACATCCTATTTAAATGAGAAAAGGAATTTATTTACCGGACGCATGTTTCCACATCCGAATAATACAAAAAAAAAAAAAGAATTCAAACTTTAAGTATGACAGAATATGTAAATTATTTTAGCGTCAATATCTCCTTCAGAATATCAATATCAAATAAATTTCATTACGTATTTTCTTACTTCTCGAGATAAAGTCACTCGCGTAGGATAGTGTAATTTGAGATCAATTAAGGACATGACATGAGGTTAAATATGTAGGTAAAAATATAACAGTAATTTTAGCTCGCATGCTCTATAATTATTTACATGGTGGAGGTCCTTGTAAAAAATTAAAAATAAAAGTTTCGAACGATTTGCATGCATTCCGTACATTTTTTACTTCATTTTGTATCTGTTTTAGATACAAAACAACAGTTATAATTAAGCGTAAAAAGTCACATTTTCGAAAGGACGCTTTTGCGTAAAGAATCAATGAAATACAGAGATCTCCAATCCTTAAAGCATGACAGATACATGCTGCCAATGTTGACAGTCTGGCAGTATTGGCCGCCAGGTCGCCATCAAGCCAACAGATGCTACAGCACATACACACCAGTCGCAGTCAAAATACAACAGCCTCGAAGAGAAAAAGAGACACTTGAATCCAACAAACAAAGCTGAAACTGTCCTCCACCGGGGATAGCAACGGACTCAGTATACGTTAACAACGTTGGGCTCGTTACCAGTATTTTAATCACTATAAAAAGAAGAAAATTGGCAAAAGAAAGCTATTCATAGTTAAGCAAAAACCCTTTTTTGGAAACGAAAATATACAATTTTGGCGCATTATCAGCATTTTAAACAAATAAATTTGCATGTTAAATATAAGTTTTTGAACTCGGTGAAGTCAGCCCCAAATTGGGAAGGGGGGGGGGAGAGGGGAAAGGGGGGCCAGCTACAAGATGCAGAATCATCTCTGTCTGCGAGGCCGCTGCTAATTGTAAGTTTCAACATGCTTGCAGCGTAAAACAGTAAATCGTTTGCATGAGCCCTAAAACCCCTCCCTACACTAAAAGGGTGAGTGGAGACCCCTTTCAAAGGATTATGAATCATTTATTGAGTCACTTCACAAATAAAAAGAATTGCTATAGTAATGGGACCAGGGGCAAAGTGCCCCAAAGAGGTAAAACATTGGAGTCATTTTGACACACGTGGGCGTTTTGCCCCCCCCCCTCCCTTCGCGAGTGGGCGTTGTGCCTCTTCTATGGGTCCGCAGGTCCCATTAGATAATTTAATCCGCCAATACATCAAATCGAACTCCTGTGCAATACAATTTGACTCTGACACTAGTCAATACATACATATAACAACAATTCGTAGCTTGGCTTGGGCGCCATTTTCAATTTGTTGTTAACGTGGCAAACGTTATTTTATTTTTGTAAATCGTTTCATTTTTTGAAACTGTAAAAATAATCCATTGTGCATCAGCTAAAAAATTCCTGCATCATTACTACTCATTTGGTTTCTTTAATATGACAGACTATTACGTAATATTGATGAGATGATGTGTTGGAGAATAACCGTGGTGATATTGTTTATTATCTAATCAATCAAACGGGGTCAATGGCCTGCGTTGCGGCATTTAAATTCCCGCTCCAAATTATCGTTAGGAAACTGCACTGTATTTGCGACAAGTACAAAAACGCTTGAGCTACTCCTCAATGACGGCCGTGTGGCCCAACGGATAAGGCGTCGGACTTCGGATCCGAAGATTGTGGGTTCGAGTCCCATCACGGTCAAAAGTTTTGTCTCTTTTTCTGCATTTCAACTACGTTTGCATTGTTTTGTGGGTTGTATGTTGCACAGTAGAAGCTGATTTGATTAATTAGAAAATAATTTATTTAATTACAGTATCGTTTCTAATTTTTTCTGTCTCCTTTTTATATATCGTGGCTTCTTTAGGCGTTCTTTTACCGTGTTCATTTTATTTGATTATTTATCCAGTATTTTGCATCTACCTTTGTTGAGATTTCTAGTTACCTACCTACTTATGCACTACTGAACTGGTAGTATAAGAGAATTAACTTTATTATTAAAGCCATTGTTGCACAACTGCAATAGCCGTAACGATTCAGTATTAAAGTTTACTACAGTACATTTCTTTACAAGCATACAAGCATTGATTGGTTTATGTTTTTTGACTTCTTATTCTTATGTCAGACTATACAGAATGAGAATACCTTCCGTTAAAAAGTATGTACGTGATGCACAAATAGATGGAAAAAAAAATTGTTTAGCCTATTACATATTTCATTACCAACAACACCAACAATTGCCGTACAAGCAAGACCGTAATGTTTAAACATACCTACCTACTTTTTTACATTTAAATTATTATTATTATTATGTGGTTTCTTTCAAGTTGTAGAGCTATTTTTAACGCTTCAGATTCATACTTCGACTTCAAATACTTTTGTCTCATTGAGTCATTTTTTAGACAGCTTGTTATACAATGCAATGGTCCACGTTTAAACGACGATGTTACTGGCACGTGACGTCTCCAACGACCAGGCGGTCGCCATACTCAAAAAATCAGAGCAGAAACAATGCAAAAGTCAAGAAATATTATCGCTAATTAATTTACAACTTTACGTGTCTTTATTATTGTTCTTGCACCTGTGTAATAATTATTATTTGTCGTTGGCTTCTACTGCATCATGGAAGTACCTATAATTATTACTATCTAATTGTTGTTTGACTACTGGTAAACAGGTAAATCGATTTATAAGTTCATGTTCATATTAATAACATTAACATTAGGGTATATTTTATTATCTGTTTCTGTTAGACAGTTCGTTCATATGCAATAGTAATCGTAATCGCATATTTATATTTATTTATGTGATCACTATTTCGAGCTGTAGTTTTTAAAATTGCATTCATGGGTGCGATATAATTGTACCTATGTTCTTTGACTTTTGACCTCTCTCTCGCCCTCAACCTTCACCGAAATTGTGATGGTGGCATTGCGAGTTACCTGAGCTAATGTAAATTTTAATAATACCTAATTGAAATATCACTATTCCAAATGTTGAGTGTCTAAGACTCGACAGTGCATGGTTTATGTTATAATAATTATAATTAGCATTTACTACATTTAATTGTGTTGATTTTCATGGGTGTTTCGTCTTGAATTTTGGATGATAGAATTGATACAGGAAACCTTTGTAATTATAGACCTAGAAATGAAGTAACCTATCAAGTTCAAGTTTCAACCTTTTGTGAATAATACTTGTAGTTAATCAGAATCAAAAGTCCTGGTGCCTGCGGTTGGACAGAGCTTCATGTTCATCGTTGTTGAATGGACCAAAAGTTTATGGCGGACGGCGTTAGGTAGAAAATACAAAATAGGCTTTGCATACGTTTTAAGTTATGTTTGTTGTATTCTAATGTTATATGTAGATGTACAAGGTTGATATTCGTAGCTGTTTGCCAGAGGTTATAGAGTCGAAATGATTGTTTTTGTACAGAAACCGAAAAACCATAAATACAAATTATCTGAAGTTGTGATCAGATTATGGAACCAAAAAACATACAAGTTTTAGCAAGTAAAGTTTCACAACCAGGCCAGTACTGTTGTTCTAGTTGGTTAGTATACCAAAACTGCGTCTTCGGAGTTCTCCCGCATCACTTCCGAGAGTAAGCTACTTAAAACTTAAAACTTCCGGGCAACATATTTTATTTAAGGTTGAATATTAAATATGACGAAAGCAGATGAACGTGTCTACTACATTTCATAAATAGGAAAAGCGCCATATTATACTATATGCATTTTTTAAATTATTTCAGTTTAATGTCAATCTGAGATTTCTGGATGTTTATGGATTTGACTGGGGTTGCCTGAGCCGTTGTACTATGCTAACACTGGTAAACATTGGACCCTTGATATTTCTTGATTTTTGTGTATACATAAGTACCTGTCTAATTTCACATTGAGTCATGCAGAGCATAGCATGCTGCTATTTACAATTACTTTTTCCTGTTTTAGGGAGCTTTCAAAAATCACTTGGTGCCTTTGGAGTGCAAAAATGAAAATATTCCTTATACAAGGCATATGCGAATAATGGATTTGGGTGATTAAGAGGAGAGGGGTCAAAATCTCTATCAAAATCTCGGCTGTACCACGCAAGTTTTACAAGCTCCCTAATGAAAAAGCTCCATTCTTTGTTATGCAACGTGATTACTCCGTTTATAATTAGTATTTTACTATCATTATGTATATATATCACATGTTTTGTAAAAAATAAGGTGGCAGTTTATATATATCTTATCGAATTATTTTTTTAATAGAACACATACATGATGTATGTAAGTACATGGTTGTGAGGGAATTTAAATGCGAAGGTAGATATAATGTTTTTTTGATTTATCGTATCAGCGTGCATATCTTTGCATTTCTACAGAAATAGACAAAGGTATATTATGATATACGTGCCTATGTCCTATGCCTCAATCATTCTGTACTTAATACTTGGTTGGAAGGCTCAAGTACGAAGTACCGAAATAAAATTTGCTCAGTCATTTCATGGTCAAGTATGAAATGTAGTGATGACAATCACGTTTTTAATACATATAAGTATGTTCATACATTATATTAGTTATTATTTGATGCAGCTATTTAATTCCATACAATGTATACAATTGTATAATGTATGCTACCATGAGGAAATTATGGAATGGAATCCGTAAGAACTTGTCGAGGAAGGTACATTTGATGGTAAACAGATTTGTAGAGATACATGGATGGGAATGATGAAGATGAAGAAGATGGCACAGAAAAGTTCAACCACCTTCCCTTTACTCTGTGTTCGTGTTGAAAAAAAAATCGAATCTGAAGAATGTCTCTCAGGACTGCTTGCTCATAGTTCCTTAGAGGCAGCTGATCTAACGGAACGTTCGGTACAAATTAACTTCTCCATTATAATAGTACTAAATCTTATCGGCTCTCTTGTTCAAGTCATCAAACTAACAACACTACGTTGGTAAAAACCATTAACCATAGTTTCCCGATCAATCGTGAATGTAAACAGGCCGTCGTGTGAACAACTCACCGTACTTTACCTTACTTAAATAAGCTACGCAACGTTTTTTTTAGCTGTCGCGAGTTTCATTTTAATTACCTTACAATTATTGCTATACAATAAATTCAATGCGATTTTCCTATTATTATTTCTTTGTTAACGCGATACTGGAAAATTACAGATAGATGGAAATAATTTCTTTGAAAGATACTGCGATATTACGAACTATACGCATCATCTTTTAGATTGTAGTTAGCTTCTTCTACGAAGTGAGTATCGGCAAATCTTAAAGCTTCAACTGCGCTCAATGTATGTACCTGTTTCCCCTATAGGTACTTCTCTCTGTTGTGTGTATTCTTACTGTTTCAGTAAACATAATTAGCATACTTTCAGTTTATGCGGTATACATTTTTTTAATAAGCACTTACTTTGTACTTATTCGGAGTCGATTGTTTATTTGAAATATTGAAGTTCTGGAGTTGGACTTGGAAATCTCAATCCTAAAAAGAACTTGAAGGTAGCTTTCTTTCAAAATCTTCCTCCATTCAATCGTAGTATGCTGTTGAAAATTGAAAAAAAAACAATCATAATTAGTGTAACCTGGATGCAGTAAAGTATTGTATAATTGCATAGATTCTATAAGACTTATAAATATTGTACAGAAAGCTAGTGTCTTTAGTGTGCAGTATATAGTATACCTTTCAAAATCGTTTGATAGAAAAGCAAATAAGTGCAAATAAAAAGACTCAGGAAAAATGAATGCAGGTAGCAGCTATTCTGTTCTCAACGGGATTACGGCCCAAATAAACAGATGCAGTGGTAAAAGTTTTAGTTACAAGGTATTTATCCAGTTTAAGCACTAAATATGTTGACTAACTCGTTCTAACTTGCTGAGGCCAAAATAAAATACTATTCCACTACTACGCTCCTGCATTAGTTGGATTATTGTGGATTTTTTTTCTTATGTGTATCTAACACTATCATTTATGATTACAGCTATACGAGCCAGTGGTAAAATTACAGCCTTCTTGAGCAATCCTGGGCGCTCAGACTTTAGCAACTCAGGCGCCATGTTAATCATATTACGGCATGTTCAAGAAAAAATCGAGGCAGCAGATTATGATACCAAACCATTTCGGACACGGCCGCAGTATCTGTTATTAATCTTCAATGCATTGGAAGGTAAGAAATTAAAATCATATGTTTTTGCACTTTTCACGGACTTGTTTTGTTTGTATGATTGTAAACTTTAAGTTTATATAAAGTTTACAACTTTATACTGATATTCATAAGTGATAAGGTATATTTTATATTTGGGATCGTTGATTGCAATTCTTCATTCCTTTACGTTTTTGTTTATCGGCTCTGATTTAAACAGCTGCATTATAATCATCTATTTTTTTTCTTCTTTTATCTTATCTTGACCTTTGATTTCTAAAGCCTTCTACCATGACTGAGAGGTCTTGTAGTGGATGTTTCGCTGCAGTTGCTTGCACCGAACGAAGTCAACATTCCCGATATATATGCAAGCAACTGAAAAATTGATTCCAATGGAAGCGGTTTGGTGGATGAGGAAGATGATTCCCATCGCTGCAAAAGTGCAATCCCATGTAATATTATTTTTATACATTAAGCTTTGGGTGTGCCCAGTCATTCAGTGTGATTCCATTACATAGGTTGCTGCATTTTGAAGTGGATTTAACGACGGATTAAATAATTTGTATAGTAAAATATGTAATTAGTATTACTACTAATACATGTTTATGCAATAATGGGGTACGCAGGAGTGACGCAAGAAGGAAATGCAACCGAAATCTGAAGCGTTTTATTGCTCATTAATAATCTGGTCGTGGTCTGTGACCCAATTCACGATATGAAAAAAGTTAAGCTTAAGAAATATCTGTGGTCAATTTGATATGTATTACCTGATAATTGAATCCAATAATGGACTACACTCACTACATGTGCATCATGTGCTGCATGTAATACAGCAATCTAATGCATTAGATTTTTTGATCGAGTTTGAAAAACGAACTTTATTGTACAAAACAAAGATGACACTGTCCTCCATCGAGGATAGCCCAACGGACTAACTATACGTCTCAGAATTTTGCTAGATGTAGATCATTTAAATTGTACAAAAGCGTAAAACCATGTTAAAATTGACAGAAGGCATATTTATAAGGACCTGCACAGATCTGTACCGACTTGTAGGGCTGAGATTTTCCAAACGATTTCATAAAGTCCATAAGGATACATATTCAGATATCTTAGAGTCTGAAGTAGATTTTGGTTTGCTCATACATTTCCACAAATTTTCGTACATTCAGTTAGCTTTCATGATGCCAGTTTTAGTTGTACTAAAAGGCGACGTATTACATGCTAGGGCAGGACGGCTGTCGCTTAGCTTGAACTAAAATACACATTCTTGCTTCTGGAATGTCAACGTAAACGTTTTTTGAATCTATTTTCTTGAGGTTGAAATCTGAAGTGATGACATACATGTATGCCTGAATGGTTGAAGTCATTTTTACATGCTCTTGACTATTATGTAAAAGTTTGAGTTTTATTGTTGAAGTTTAATTCCTCACTCTCGATCCGTCCCATTGTCGGAACAAAGAGTCATTTCCAGGAATAAATAACGCTAAGCTCTACCTTCATTGAGGATTACAGTTTCTCATTGTATTCTCTATTGTTATTCAAATTCTCAGCGTGCTTGTAGTACACATTTTGAGCGTATGAATGAGCGGTAGCGTTTTTAGTGTAATTTTTGCAATATCGATTGTAGTGAGTAGTGAAGACCGTACGGGGGACAGGACACTACTATTTAAGCTGGCAATCTGTCTTGTATGCCTCAGGATTTCATAGATGCATAGCATGAATCACAATCAATTTCCTATACTACATACTAAACATATTATTACTGTATTCATACACTACACATTTCAAAGTGCTTCGGATTTCGTGGTTTCTTTTTGAAGAAGATGCTAGGCAGTGGAGTGCAATTCCCTTCATTGTTTATTTCTCTCAGGGTGTTGGAAACAAAAACGAAGGATGAGTTCGACTTCATGATGGAATGATAATAGAGACATTTGTCAATCAATACGCAAGTTTAACGTGAAGTTCAATCAAGTAATGGGCTGTCAAGACAAGTGAACAGCATGTCGTCAGACTTACACAGCATTCGATATAAGTAGTAGACATCACACCACAACACTCTGGTCGGTGACAAGACTGGGAACTCCGTACGCATACTTATTGGGGCACAGCGACAATCCTTGTGTATTAGTATCACGCGCACATTAAAACCAATGCTTCATTCGACAAAAACTATGCTTACAGAGTCATTTAAATTTAAATATTATAAAAGGCATAAAATACAATGTATTTAGGTATATTATCAAATTTATTTGCCGCATCTTGAAATTTTTTTGTAGTTCTCTGGGATATTATCTAGGCGAGTTTAACGTGCTTGGACGTGATAAAGGAGTATCTGTCTCCACTACCTAATCTATGAAGACCAGACTCAAGTTTATTTGCATTGAGACTCGCGCCAGTATCAATTACCTCATCACTGTTAATTTGTGTATCAAGCATAACATAAAAATTTTTTATCCCGGATTTTAAGACTGCTTTGTCTCTTCTAGCTTAAATCCTTGAGTTGTTGTGTCAGGCAAAAAAAAATGAAAAAAGCTTCCACAAGTAAAGCAAGTGGAAGCTCTTGACAGTCAAGTATCAGGACTGAAAAAGATACAAGATCTCTTTAGAATAGCTTTTTTTTGCGTTTACCTATTTTATTTTGTAGAGAGAGACGAACGAGAGTGAGAACAAGTAAAACTGACTGCTAACATTATTTACTTCGTAGTCAGAGAACCATAGGAAAAATTGTGAGTGACTCCTGGACTCAAAATAGGATCCACAGGGAGTCTCTTTGGTTGAATACTTAACGTCTCAAAGAAATGTGCACAACTGAGCAGGTTAAGTCTCCTTGTTTACAGGAGAAGTCAATGTTTGCCGTTTGCCTCGCCTCTCAGTATCCCCTATCAAAAAATGTATAAAAAAGATACTTGGTTGCTGGAATAAACTAACAATATTTGACTTGATTCAAATTCAAATACTAAATTTCAACGATCCGATTGACTTATGTGTACCGAGTGTGAGGCATAGTCTACATAGATTCTGAATGTTCTCCTATGAAAGGGTGATTTTAAACTCCTGTGTAAGGATGACATACTAACGTGAGGCTGCATTGTTTCTTTCTTCCAGGGTATCTACCTGGAATTCCGAAAGTAAATCTAACTTGGTTTGGATACTTGGAGGATTTTATGATGTGGATAATGTACCTACCGTTCTATGAAGTTGAAGTTTCAAAGACCAAACCAAAGGCTTGTGTACCAGAACAACTGGCACAGAAACTCTCAATATCTGCATAATACTATTGACGTGATATTGAATAGCGTCGACTCCCACTCTACAGAAGAGAAGAGAATTGGGAAAATGCAGAAGGTAAGAATTCAAGTGATATACATATCAAGATGCACTCGCCATGTGATGAATGGTGATCTTATTCTCTGTCACGTAAGTATGTACCAACGTATCGATTATGTGTGTCTTGCTCACAGTAAGGAAATCTGTGACGGAGGACTGGGACCCTTAGCTGTGTATCTAAGCATCCACTTCCGTTAGCTATGCATATATATGTCGGAATTGATTCCAGATAATATTGTCTTGTTGTTGAAGTGTATGGAAGCAGAATGATAGAATTGTATTTTACAATGCAAATCGGATCCATTGAATCTTGATCTTGTCTAGTCACTTAGAAAGTCAGGGCCCGCTATCCAGGCATAGGTACTATCATCCTTTGACTTATCACTGCGTGATGCTATCCTATATATTTATGTGTTCGTTCACATATGTTGATCTTAGCTCTTGATACCTCGTCTGCCCTGGATAGATGTTCTGTTAATGTAACTTCTTGTCGTCATCGTCAATCCGGATACCTTGACTTTGACAATTCTATCTTCGCTCCTTTCACGGAATGGATTTAACTTGCGCTTCTCTAGAGAGAATTCTCCAGTATCTTAGGTTACTGTGTAGAGCTTGGAGCTGAAGAAGAATATGGCGAGCCAAGTGAAAGACGGGTGAAAAACCATTGATAGATATACGAAGAACAAGTCAAAGAATTCATCACACGGAAGACGTCAACGAGGCGAGAAAATCTGGGCGCAAAAAAAAAACGTGGGCAAAGTTGTACTCACACACATTCTCGGGATGTTGTTGGGTTTGGGTTGAAAGTCTTTCCAATAGAATATTCGACACCCTTTGTATAGGTTTTTCACACAGGTAGTTCCTTTATTTATTGTATATACGTACGTAATAGCGGTGTACTTGTCTTTAGAAAAGTTTTACCGTGGAAATACCGATGCCTTAGATGCATCGTATCCACATGATGATGATAGTATACTGTTGACAACCCTATGGAAGATCCCTTTGTCAGGTTGACTAACTACCTGTAATAAAATGCTGATGATATATATCATTATTCGTTCAGGCTCATCGAATCCCTAATCAAATCACATAGATAGCATAATGTATATACCTATAGATACATCCTTGAAGCAACAGTACGTGTACATAATAATCGTTGTAAGTTCGAAGCTCGTAGTTTTACGCTTGTACTTACTTTTTCACCTTCGCTCCCACATTGCCTGTATCTACAACACGTCCCTACATGCATGACTATTTAAGTATGTACTATCTGGAAATGAAATACTGTGGTAGACAACAATTCTTTCAATTTTATGTTGTTTTAATAATTGAGCTCGTCTTTGAGTGAATGCAGTGCACTGCGCTCACTCGCCTCACACCCATAGGGCTGTGGCATTGCATGGGAATTCGCTAATTTACAGCCAAGTACCTACTCCTTCTATTCGTTAGTTTACTGTTCAGGTCTTCTCTGCTGTGTAGGTACTGTTAATTTCAATGATTCCTGTCGATTTGATTTGCTATTGATGTAGATCGACTATACGTAGCCGCCTGTAGCTCTATGACTGAGAGAGTGAGTGCAGTGCATGTATCTATAAAATATTATTGTCTGTCAAGGAAAAAGGTTTGGATGAGAAGAGAATGATTACATGTGCACAGTTTTGAGCCTCACATACATGCAGAATGCAGACTGTAAACTTCTTCTGTAGTCTTCCGTTGAGCAGGGATCCGAACATTGCTTCGAATCAAATCAAAAAGAGCCGGTGTACGGACGTCGTACGTATGAGCGAGTAATATCTATGGAAAAGACGAAGAGGGACTCAGGGAAGTAGTAAATCAATGGATGAGACCGCATGGAGGTTGGAGTTGTTGTTTAAAACCTTACAATCATAATAATAATAATATTATATTATGAGGTTGGTTATGCTTGAGATGAGAACGATTGCATTTGCTATATGAATGTCATCTTATATGTACATGTATTGTGTGTGTGTGTAGGTCTTGGAATAGGAAGGGAACGTAGATTCTGATTCAGTCAAGTCAAAGGCTCCTACAATGTGTGTATGATGGTGGTGGCTTCCCCAGATACAGATACCTATGTATCTACTCAGTTCATGACGGAGACACACATACACATCTTCTGGTTAGCAGGACTGAGAGTCCATGTGCATGTCCATCCAATTGTATTAGTATCAGCAGATTGTTGGCTATGCATAATATGATCAGTTCAGTTAGTTGGTGAGGTTCGTCTTCCTTCCAAAGCAAAAGCAAAGGCAAAGTTAGCCCCTGGGTGTTTTCCCCGAAAAAAAAAGTTCAGGTGAAGAAGAGGTTTTTCGCGTAAGATCAGCCTTGTCTCTCACTTAGCATCTGGGCCTAGTTGTAATCACTTCACCAGCTGCAGGCTCTGCTGATTTCTTTAATCTTATTTTGCAGCATTACACTGCACTTAGAACTAAAACTAAAGACACAGCCACACATGCAAACACACACACTTCAAATACACTTACTCTCGTACGAGTAGGAACTGTTCTCTTCTGTTGTGTTGTTGCAGTCTCAAGTCTCTCTATCTTCCGCCGTCTCATCAGCAGCAACAGCAAAACGGCAGTAGCAGCCACATCAAGACAAAACGTAGTCAAAACTCTCAAAGAGATTCTACAGGAAGCAACACAAGACAGATCGGGAAGAGAAGAGGCAAAACTCTGTTGTAAAAAGTGCATTCCTCTCCAGTCCGTTCACCTTTATTTTATTCAGCAAATCCATTATCCACATTCAATATCCATCCACGAAAATAATTTTGCAACATTTTAGTTGTATTTTTTTTAATATAGCTCTTCCTTCAAGTTTCCTTCAAAAAGTTTGCCGGAGTTTATTAGTTGAGATAAGACTAATGTAATTTGTATTTTACATTTTGCTAACTATTGATTGTGCTGGTTCTTCAAAATCAACTGCATCCATCGGCCTCTTTTTCTTTCTGAATCTTCTCTGTGTCGGTAAGTTGCCTTTTGATTATTTTAGCTTGTATGTTTCCAACTGGAATTCGGTATTTGTTTTTACCCAGGTATGCAAGTTTATAGTACCAAAGTATACATATTTACAAGAGCTAGACAGAGCCATGCTTTACCTGCTACGGTATATCTCTATGTATGAGAAGCTAGATTTAAATTACCTGCATGTGAGTCCATGGTAACTGGAAAGTTCAGCTGCCCTGGGACTGGGGTTGGAATGCTGCCGGTTCCAGTCACAGCACATTGAGGGTATATCTATTTAAAGTAAACGTTATTCATCGGAAAAACTGTGGCACGCGCTCCGTCATGCAGCTAAGACATGTTTCTTGGGTAGTTACGCATGTAATTATTTCCATGATGTATCACATCATTTTATTTCATAGTCACTCTTTCTTTCTTTCCGTTTCCTTGGTTTTGACTTTGGTTTTGGTGTTGGCTATGAGCTTCCAGCCTCCCATACACTTTACATTCTGTGAAGTCTAATATGAAGACGCTCGTTCGCTCTCCGTTTCACTTCTCATCCACTGAAACTACAGTTCTATTACTTTACTTCCCACTCCTTATGGGTCTCTATGGTTATTTCCTCTTACGGCTTGTTGAGTAGTGGTGTTGACGCTACATTTCATAACTTCCCTTAACTTATTTTATAAAGTAGTCAGGAATCCTCATGCTGTAGAAGTAGTTCAGGAGTAAGTTTTCCTCATAAAGTGAGAGTCTGACGTCTTTCTGGGTAAACCCATGCATTGCAGTATATAATCAAGAGATTATATTCGGGGACCAGAACCGAAACCAGCCACCGATAGAGATGCTATGCATATGCATCCAACTCCTGCATGACTGGACTAGATTATAGCATCCTGATATATGGAATGGGTAACGTAGCTCTTCTTCACTTCTCTACTGCAATTAAATCATAATTACTTCTCAGCCGAAAAATTTCCTACGCGAGTCACACAGGGGATGTAGTGTTGAAAGAGAGAGAGAGAGAGAGAGAGAAAGATGCAGCTTAGTTTATTCGATCCTCGTCCTCTCGTCACATTCTCAGTCTGGGTTAGGGTTATCCCATCACGCTGTATCGTAAAGTGCAGTTACTTACGTCTTATTCGCATCTCCTTCGTCTTCCGCTTCCAACCGTCGGAACCTACCTTTATCAACGTAGAGACTTCCCTAGAAACGGTAGCTGGACTAGAAGTAATAGCACTGCACCACATACACTCCTTTAGATATGGGAAATTGTATGAAATAATCCCAGTCAGGCCGAACCAAAGCCAAAGCAAACTAGCAGAAACAGGCAGAGCTAATAGTATACGAGCATAGTAGTTCTTCCTAGCCTCTTTTCTCTTCTAGACCAGCATCCAACACCAACTCTATCTGGGCTGTTAATATTATAAATCTTACGTACCAAGTCTCATCCAGTTCTCTCTCTAATGGTACACATTTCAAATCATTCACAGGATACATACTACATGCTTCTGCTTCTCCGTTTCTCGGTTCTCGGTGGGCTTCTGTGGTCGTCTTGTAGGATAAGTGTTAATATGTATATCCTCTATTGGCACCGAATACACATCGTGCACATATTGCCCAGCAAGCTGTATTTGAAATATACATTTGTCATGTAGTACATACAGTTAAAACAAAATATTTACTTAGGAGTTTTCTACTAGACATCTTTTTAAGATGATACAAACTTTTTCGAACAAGTAGAAGGAGCTTAGCTCCTTCATTCTTGAATCGTATCGTGTTTGAATTGAATGTGTTACTCCTTACAATTTTTATTTCCCCACTTAAATATTTACAGCCACACATTTCGAATGAATCCAGGTATAAATTATCTACTGAATTTTTAACTTTACTAGGCTTCTTGTAGGATGAATACATTTTTGCTATATTAAAACATGTTTTTAAAAGAGTTTCTAATAGCGTTACATTTGAATCCACATCATACATATGTACACATTTCCCTTAATAAACGTTTCTTTCTGCTTCGTTTAAGCCCAACTGCATCACGGAAGTTAATTTCCGAAACTGGGGAAAGAATTAATAGTGGCTCTTATCTGTACATCTACATACTATTATTTTAAATATTTGGCCAGCCTTGTACATAAATATGAGGGTAATGTATTATTATTGCCACACACACACCACGGTAAATGCGGGCCAAGGTATACATAAATAGCTACCTTTTATACGCTTTGTTTATTTGTATATTGAATTTGTGAAATTGCAGTGTCATTGTGAACCTGTCATAATTTGGAGAATTTAAAATTTGACATTTCCGACAGAAGTTTGATATGCTAATAATGCTACTAACTTCAGTGGGTGGTTCGATGGCTTTGGTTGTATCGAGTGTACATACGGATGAAGTTAAAAAGAAATTACAGATATAATGGGTGGCAATTTTATTCATTTCTAGAATATCTCGTGTGCACAGGAACACAGGGAAAACGTTAGATATGTAGGTAGGTGTTCTTTAAGCTCTTTAGAAAAACATGTGACTGGTCTTAGTTCCTTCGTGTTTTGTTATTGTTATCATTTTGTATGATGTAATAGTATAGTACGGTAGCCGTAAATAAGTGAGAAAATGGTGAAATAACGGGGAAAATTAATTCAATTCATGGATAAAATAGCAGGGGTAGAATTGGCGGTTTGTCTGTACGAATTTGTCTGGGAAATGAAGCAAGCAGTGCATAGATACCTAGGTGATTATGATTCGGAATGCATATGTACCTAGGTATTTGTGAGTTTGATTGGCCGTGCGTGTGAGAATGAAATTCATTTGTTCCCTAATGAAAAGCAGTGAGACGTGAATTACTTGAATCTCTTCTCATCCACTCCTCATTTTCATTTTCCTCTTTTTCGTGGCCGTTCGCACATTTCCATGCCAGTCACTATTCCAAACCTAGGGTCTTAAACCGCCAGTATCAAAACGTAGTTTGTTGTTCTTTAGTTGCTCAATGAAAGTCCTATGCTTATTTATATATCATATCATTAAAATAGAAATTACATATGTACGTGCATACCTACTGCTACCTATAGCACTCGATTTTATTTTGCATTCTGCTCTAATATTATTGAGTGAGCACGGAAAAGTTAAGTTGGGTATATCATCATCACGTCGTACTTTATAAACTAAGGAAAATTTATGTAATAAAGACACCGCTGCAACCAACACACCAGATGTGCTTTCCGGAACTTAAACCAAACATTCAACTGCGAAAATCAACATCCACAATATTTACATGTAAATGCCGGTATCACTCTCACTGACAATGGTATGCATGGCTAGTATAAACTTATTTACGTGTAGTGTAAGTCTATACTGTATCCACACAGAGACCGCACATACTTAGTTTATGCCTTGTTAGCTACATTCATTATACGTACTCACAAAGCCAAATACCAAACCACACCACAGTTGTGATCCCGCCAGGCATAATAGAATTTGCAATAAGTATATGACTTAATAAACGAAATCATAGATTATTTTTCCAGTCCACTGACTGTTGACCTTCTGCAGATACTGATGCACAAGGCATCGTAAATTGCAGTCCATCCCATCAATGATATTGCTAGAGTGATTTTTGTTGTCTGTTGTGCAAAATATTTTGCGCAACGTTTCCAGTTGGCTGGGGGAAGGCTATTATGCACAACGACGGGCTACAACGTTAACTGCTTACTTTACTTCCAACTAAAGACAAAGCAAAAATGTGGTGCTACAAAACGAAACAATGTTTGTTTGAAGAAGAAACCAAAAAAAATGCAAAGTACCTACATTCATACATTCATGGTAATATCCCTTCCACTGATAACAATCTTTGAATCTGACGCTTGGAAGGCATCTATTATTCCCTATAGATACACCGATCCATGTGTGGATTACGTACAATTTGTGCAAAAATTCCAAATTCCAAGACGGCAGTCACCCATAAAGTAAAATTAACTCGAAGATGCAAATGCCCAAATGGAAAATTATGTTTGGGGTTTTTTTGGCATGCATTTGTGGTCACGTTAGACGAGATTTTAGCTCTGGCTTTGGGCTTGAGTTGTATAAAATTGCGAATGAAATTGGTAAGCTAAAGTGCTGTGTAATTCAACCACTTGAGCAAGGGTATGGAAAGGATGGAAAAGAAGATTGTGGACGGAGAGTCACGAGTCACTACCAGATATTTAGTATAGAGACATAGATATGCATGCACAGGATGGACGTACATAAGGTAGCCGAACTTGAACTAGAACACTGTAAAAATATAATGGATTAATTTAAGCACAACACGTCTGCACAGACAGCAGATCATTTCATTCCTATACCCTCTCGAACAAGCCAGCAATCTTTTCAAGTTTCCCTGTAAATATTAAAAGTGTAAACTTGTATGGAATTCAATGTTTAAGGTCCTATTTACTTTTTTCTCGCGTTTTTTATGATGAGAGCTCAACGTTTTTTATACGAGGGCATAAAATACAATGGTCCTACCTGCCTAACTACTTACTACATAAACTACACTAACGATGAGTTGAAGTGTGTGTGAACAGCCGCTGGAGATTGTCTCCTCATGCTCTGCTCATCTCATCATTTGTTTCTAAATTCGTTCCTTGTTTTCTCGGCAATTGTGGAAGAAGCGCAATTTTCTTTTTGCCACCAAATAATTTCCTCATACATTTAAACGAAGTCGTAGAGACATGTACTCTGCATAGGTACTGCTCTCTGTCCATTACTAGTACCTACACATGTTGCATAATATGTATCCTTTTCTTCCCTCTCCGTCCTACAAATAGGTATACAGATAATAGGATACTGATTCAAGGTAGGTAGCCTAGACGTCGACCGTGGTACTGTGGACACATTACGTAGGTACCTTTGCAACTAGAAACGTGAATAAAATTCCTAGGCTAGACGAGACAAAAGATGCCAACATGCGATAAGGATACAGTCGTATTTATTTTTATTAACCTGTTGGTGGTGGTAGGCAGGCCATATTGGTTTATTCGTCAAGTGCGTGGAAAACTAAAATGTTTCATGCGAGGGCCTTCGCTACTCTCTGTAGCGTACTGTCAACTGTATGTGTATCTACTTTAATGTCGATAATAATTAGTTTCTTACTGAATGCAGGCATTTTATTTTGTTAGAAAATAAGTTACAAGTGTAAACTAGATTAGATCAAGGTACACAAGTCAAGAACAAATCTCTCCAACACGACACAGTCAGATGAAATAATAATACTTTGTAGTTCATCTGCTTGTTGTTTACAGAAATTAAAAATAGCTCTTGCAGTTTGTAATTCCATTCAATAAGGAGACAGAAATGTTAAAATAAGAAAGATCTTGCGTAACGTGTTAGTGGCGAGCATAACACTAATAGTAAGACCACCTGATATGCATGCAGCCACATACTATACGGTACTGCCATATGAAATTTCAAGGGTTGTAGATTTGCTCCTATGTAGATTTGCTCCTATGTGTTTAGTATTCATTCATGGTTAAGTTTTTTTCTCTCGTCTATAGATGATATCTCCTTTCTACTATTTCTACTTTGCAATGCGGATCATGCACTGTGGGTTAATTTCTGTACAAGTTCATCTCCTCCATGATAATGATGACGGCGGCGGCTTGCTTCATTTGAGTGTATACGTGCACACAACATGCTACGTGAATTTCCCCATCAATTCTAATAATACATAGAGCTGATCTATGCTGCACGCTGTTATACGGCAACTATAGCGCTATTGCATAGGACGGGACTGCATTTTGCAGAATGCAGACCATGGCAGTCTTTTGAAGTATTCAAGACACGACAGAGCAATGTAGCACATTTATTATTTATTAGTACTTACGAGTAAATATACTGTTGTGCGTAGCGTTTCCGTGTTTATCTTTCTTGTCGTGTCCTTCAAAAGTGATTTTTCTGTCCTCATTACATACACCTGAGCTTTCTCTTGCTCCACGCCTTGTGCTATCTTTAATTAGATTAGGTAGTTCAAATCTATCCAATTGATCATTAATGAGTTCAAGTCAATTTTTCATTTTCTTTATTTTTACTGGTAATTTCACTTCGGTTATGAGTTTAATAATGTCGTCAACTTATTTCAGCTCCTTACTGCAATTACTGATACCCCAACATTATTTTTACGGAATTTTCTAATTTCTTCTTTCCGTTCAAGTTCATTTCTCACTTTAAAGTGAGTGTCGTCTTAATGTTGTTCTGGTTCTGCTTTTTTTCGAATGCATACAACAAAAATATAAAATCATGACTTAAGGTTAAGGTAGTATTACTCATTTGCACATTTAGTGCCCAAGGATAGGAACTTGCAAAATACGCATAGCATTATAATTTGTGCTAGTATAAATATAAATTATGCATAAATTATTGTCTGTGGTACTATTACTATAAATTCTCAGATCGTTTCGCTTTCGAGTGTAAATTGTAAACCACTAATCGACGCGCGCTTCTACTGCTTACTACTTGTTTTTTCTGATTAAAACGAAAAACACCTGTTTCCTTCTTTTCTTTTGCAAGAAAAACACAAATGCTGTGTACAAGTAAAAACCACTTACAATTTTACTACCTATTTTCAATTTCTGCTTAAGTAAAATATTGGATTTAAGCATATTAGTTGGGGTTTAGTGTACAGCAGCAGGAATTGTTTGTAGGCACCTGGCACCTCGTTGATTTTAAATTATAGGAATGGATCTGTAACGGGGATATAAGCATAGGTACGCCATTTGGACTGAGCACAGAATGAGCTGTGAAGATGAAAGAAATTACATGTTAGTAGCTGAACGTTAATTAGTATCTGGGAAGGTTTTCATGGAGCATTAGAATGTCTGCGTATGCTTTGGGTGTGAATAGTAATTACTGTAAAGTTGTGACTTGTGAGGATCTTTTAGAGGAAACTATGACCAGGAGCAGAAATTTAATAGTTTTTCAATTCGCAGTGCAGAATAATTAGGATCGGGTCTCTGTCCGTCTGAGTTTTTAATGTTTGTGGCTGTCGACAGAAGTCATTTCTGACATGCAATAGTTCAAACGGGTCAAGATTCCATTCCATTTCATCCTAATCGTGATTTCCATTGGGAGGTTACATTCCAACCTATTTCCCCTTCAGTCTGTATGCATGTTTTTAACACTATCATATGAATTAAGTATGTAGGTAGTTACCTACTCCAAGTCAAGTCAAGCTCGTGTATTGATTAGAATTATTGATAATGTATAGTTGTATATATTATTGATTACGTCAGAGTTTGTTACTGTATTTGTATGCCTGTATAATTACTGATATCTGTAAATCATCATTAGATCCAAATCAGGTTGATGTTGATTCTAATAATTAATTGCGAATACGATTACGGTTACGATTTTCCGATCGAGGTTTCAATCTAAGCAACACTACGTTACTCATCAGTGCAGTGGTCGTTGTTTTGAACACATAAATTTTAGAGCATTTGATCGTTCATTTTATTTCAGGCTGGTCCCTCAGGTACTTCTTGGAATTTCCAGTGTGTGCGTCGTGAAAATACTGATGGCAATAATATAATTCAGATTCGAGATCCTAGACAGCTACTTACTTAGGATGTCTTGAAGGCTGAAGGTGTAGCAACTATAGAACTATGAGCTAGGTAGTGACAACGGCATCGAGGTTGGCTCTTACAATTAGATCGGGACTTGGCAGTTATTTAAAAAAAATTGTTATGCGGCACACACATTGAAAGACAGCTGTAAAGCTGTACAGATCGAACTAGTGAGCTGATGAATGGGTGCGAACAGCTAGCTACATACATATGTATGTAGCCACTTAGTCATCGGTGCGGGTGCATCATAATCATAATGATGATCACACAGATGAACTAACATGCGAGCAAATTACATTTCGGTTTGAATGTTAAACTGCAGTCAGCATTCTGGATTCAGCTGAAGATGAGATAGCGTGAATGAATGGTTCACATTTTAAAGCAGCGCATGGATTCGACGTATGTATACTTATATCTAAATGCCATCAAATTAGAATCGTCTACCTTGGGCTTAATAATATTAATTATTATTCGATGCTTCTTACAGATATTGAATCTGTGTCTGAAGGCATATTTGAATTATGTACCTTCTCATGTATCTGCTTACGTATGTATGTAGGTTGTTAAGATGGAATATTGCTCGGTTAATTCATTTTTCTCTTTATAAGGGCAGATAACAGCGACGGCAAAGCAAAAAAAAATGGCGTATCGGTCTTCATGGTTTACAGGTACATGTATAGGTAGTTTGCTCGTCGGTAGGAATCATATTAGATCATGCCTTTTACCATGCCTTCCTATAAATATAACTCCATAAGAAATTAAATAAGAAATAACTGTTTTCCTAGTTTTTTTTTCTTTCTCCGTTCCGCCTGCCGTGTCAAACTTTATGATAAAAGAGAAACAATAGGAATAGTTCACCGTACTATTGCTAACCCGCGGGATGCATGGAAAAAGTTTCGAATCGTTCATAATTTTTTACGACGCCGTTAAATTTAAATATTATGCTTTCCATAGGGTTCTTGTACCTATTGTACCTAGTACTTCTCCAAGTACTGACTCATCCTATAATTGAGTAAAAGAAAAGCCTTTTTTGCCCATCTTGGCACTGATAGTATCAACTTCTATAAGGTTATATAAATGGACAGATACGATATTATGTGTGGACCCAAAACTTAAAAAAATGGATTGAATTTGCATTTTGCACTGCCATTGCTATTGCTATTCATCAGGCCAGACGGGGCGCTCTAGACGCTAGGAAGTACGCTCACCTATTGTACGTATTTACACGCACATACATCCGTATTGGAATATTGTTATGCAATGCTGTGTATTGGCGTTGGCTAGAAAAGTTGTTTTTGATTTTTTTCACTCTTCTTCGTCTTCTTCCAAAGTTCAGACGGAAGAGAGGCAAGTGTTCTTAGGGCTACGAGTAGGTATAAGCATAGTAATCGTGGTTGTATCAGTTAGTTAGTCAGTACCTAGTAGCACTAGGAGGAAGGCCTGAGACCGTGAACGTGTGCGACTTGTAGTTTAGTGAAAACCGTTTTAAAAAGTAATAGGAATAGGGAGAGGAGGCTCACAAAGATACATACTTTGACTTGTTCAATAATAAAATTTTATTTAAACTTGTCGCCATACTAGTTTTTTTTCTTTCCTTTTTTCATCTCTGTCTGTCTTTCTTGCTCCTTCCTTACCCAAATGTATCTTTGTTGAATTGGATTGAATTTTCATAGATGTTATACGATACATTATCAATGAGGGTATACTACAGCACATGTATACTGTACTATCTAAGATATCTATCTGT
Source organism: Dicyrtoma fusca (assembly GCA_034695205.1). NCBI lineage: Eukaryota > Metazoa > Arthropoda > Collembola > Symphypleona > Dicyrtomidae > Dicyrtoma > Dicyrtoma fusca. The sequence continues at coordinate 22,486 of JAQFZC010000391.1, forward strand.
ATCTGTTTGGACGCGAGTTAGATAAGTGATGCAGGACGCTGACCTTTTCCTTTGGAATAGAATAGACAGTAGCTCGCGTTGTTGAAGTCCTAGTCCTATTCACTATTCATATCTCTAGTCCTCATCGTCAAAGTTTAACACACAGTTTCATTTTCATAGTTTAAATCTTTAAAACCACAATCTAAAATCAAGTACTACATTTCTCATTTCAACTTACACATAATCTTCGTCCTGATTATGTAAATTAGTTTTCCTTTGATTTCCTAGGCTATCGGCTTCTGCAGAAATGTTTTTTTAAAATACATCTGCGAACATACAGGCGCCATCTAATCCAGTTGACTGTCTACCCTTTCCTGTACTCTCCCAGTCGTTGTTAGCATTCTGCCTTGTATCACCTCTGAATTCATTTGCATGGTTAACAAGGTTTGATTTTGATGATGTTAAGCATTTAAGTATTGTCGAGAGCTGAAGTCAAATCAACTCGGCAGGCACATACGCAATAATTTCCTTGACCTAGGAGGCTAGGAGATGCAGATCAGATGTATAGAAAAGAAAAGGAAGGGTTGAAAGAGTACGCAACAATTCAAAGACGGCCAAGTACAATCCAAGGGAATGTGTCTGTCTGTACTTTGACTCTCCTATTAGCCAGCACACACATTCCCGTGAGTTTATAACTGTATCATGTTTTGCTTATAAAAAGTGTATATAGCACAAACGGCTCTGCAGATAACGCATCTAATAATTAGAGAAAATCAGAGAATGATATAACAAACTCATTATTTATTCAGATACCTACTTCTTGCCACTACCAACTGCTTCGGCTACGAATGTCGAGTCCGATCACTTTCAGTGGCGCAAAAAACATGTCGTTCACATTCAAATACCAGTCTTCCTCTGTAATTCTAGTCAGTCTGCGTCTGCCCTCCTGTTATTCCTAAGCGGTTGATATTGATATTCATGTTATAATCCTAAGATGAAAGACGCGACGGTAATGTGTTACGTTACGTTATACGGATAGAAGAGTATATTATACTGTTGTGTAAAATGCATCGCGGTAAAATGCATTATCAGTATAAAAAAACTGTTTAAATGCAGTGAGCTGGGAGGCTCTGATTTCAGATCTAAAATGCAATGGCATGCAATACATAATGTGTACTAATCCCAGTTGTTTTTTATTTGACGTTTCCTCCACAGACAATCTCTTTGACAGATGACGAGGAGGTCAGAGGAAAGAGAAGGGGTGATCATGACTGGTACTGGTACAGGTGCTAGTGGTGGTCAGTTGAGGGGATTACTCAAGGCACTTGGAACAAGAACAACCCTCCTCGCTGTTATCACCGTTTTCATTCATTTCGCTCAATCAAGTAAGTGAAATAATATTTTTATTAGTCATAAGAATAATAAATTACGCTGGTAGGGGTACGACATTGAAGTGAGTGCAATGACATGATTGTTGTACCTTTCATACTCATATACTATGAAATGAAATCCAGCATTCGAATTTGTCTTCCTTGATTTTTTCCTACATTCACCGGTTGGCAAGCGATTGAAATGATTTGAACTTGGACCAGACAGGACAAGCTATTTTGTATTTAGAATTTATGGATAGGCACTTATTTTTTATTGCCGTATTGACTAGACTACTTAAGTACTATACGTGTTATCAGACTTGATATTGAAATTAAGTTATCTTATCACCTGTACTCGTAGCGGTTGATTTATAGTTATTGTTCAAAATCAAAAGTTTGTTTATATTTTACAACACGTAGATACGTACACATAGTACGACCCACGGACCAACCCAACATTGTCAGCGTACTGTCATTTTCTCTGTCCGATCCGCTTGTGTCCCTTCCCATATTTATGTATGTTTGAGTATACAACATAAACCTTCAAGTTTACTCAGTGACAGCTTGTATACATATGCAGAGTTCTCTCGGAGAGCTTAATAGGAATGGGTTAAGAGAGCTAGGGTACGGAATTTCTTTCCTAACAATAACATACATCGTTTATGTTTTATCATCAGATGACCGTTTGCACTTACAAGTTCAGGTAGCCTGTATGATGAAGAATACCGCAAAATTACTGATGTATTATAAAGCTCGTGTTAGTTGCTTCTCTGCCAAGATAGGGTCCTCACCCTATTTTCTTGGAAGCAGTCGTTTCCAAGTGCCATAATGACAGTGACATAATTTAAAACCGTACATGGATACGTAATTGCCAACTTGTGACAAGAACATATGAACATTTACATACGTGTATATGTACCGTGAAAATGTACTTAAAAGCTGTATGTTCCCATGCAATTTCACATCTCGTTAGTTTTACTATCTGGACATGCCGACCAAGCGATCACGTATTGAGGATGGCACAAGCTACGCAATTCCATACATAGATGATATACCTAGGCTTGCACTCGTTCACTGCTAGGATAGCGATTATTTATTTAGGGACACATTAGGCTGAGAACCCCATCTTGATTTCCCTGAGCTTTACCTCTGAATATAAACCAGAATATGAATACTTAACTATTAGAAATGATTAAGAAAGTGGATGGCGTTGAGACACTGATTCATGGATTATGGATCGTATCGAGAGTCGTAATTGTGACTGCCATGGCTGGTTGCGTATACATGTGTAGCATTCCATACTACATTTTGCATTTGGACAAGAAACAAGTCTGTCTACATGAATACTGGAAAAGCAAGCCAGGCCAGAACTTCAAACTTCAACAGAGCTCCTCCATCCCACCACATTATAATATAGCATCCGAATACCTATCTTTTACAATTCAGCAACTCACTCAGTCGTTAGCTCTCGGTAGTGGGGATGCTCACCGTTTCAACAGAATGAAAAGTTATATTTATAGTGACGCGAAGTACCAAACTCAGATTCATATGTATGAGCTGTTGACCTGAACGACTAGGCACATTTTTTGTAAATCTGTCACTTTGCACTTCGCAGACATTTATTATAGATGCAGTTAATCTTCCTTTAAAATATGCTTTACAGTCATGCTACACGTTAGCAAGCTGCGTGCAATAGTGTGCATAGCGTCATCATTGGATGTATTTACGGGGATAGGTAGAGAGTTGTTAGTTATCAGTACATAGGTACTTTGTACTATGTTTCAGCACATGTAAAATATGACCGTGTAATATAACAAGATGTGTAATTCCTTTGCTTTGTCACGACGACATTTGTCCATCGTCAGCTATATGCAAAGCAAATTCATGTGGACAAAAGATACATGTTCTGCAAACAGCAGTAGGTTCTTTAATGCAGATAGTAAATTTACTGTTTCCATACGGAATTGTAAATTGCTCTTACTGCTGTGTTGACCTCATATTTAAAAAATTCAGTAGGACTTAAATTTGGTGTGACTTGATATTTTAAAGAAATTGTCTGGGCTAAGCATTCCTTTGCCCTCCGCTTTTTAAATCTTTGAAGTGAATTTATGAGAGTAGGATTATATAGGTATTATATACATACTGAATTTTTTGTACAAATGACAAGCTCAAAATGTAACTGTATACAATGGCTATTATTTCGTTATTTCATCTTCCGCTTTTGTTACGCTCTAATTCTGATAATAATAGTAATATAAAGTAAAAAGCCTTCATAGATAAATACATAAGAATATCATTTTTATTTGAATATTTTTTCTTTCCAGGTCCAATCAATCGTCAAGTGGGGATTAGTGAGAATGTATACATCACCGTACAGAACGACACTTACGGAAATGAACAAAGAGGTAAATGAAAGTAAAGCAAAAATATGATGTTTTCTTACCAAATAAAAGTGGAAAAATAATTTTAAAAACTAATATAATGCCTAGGTGCTTTAGTATTTTACTATCTAGTTCTCATATTTTTAGTGTAGCCATACAGTTTTTTTAACGATTTTTGTAAAAAAGTAGCCATAATATGAGCGTAGAATTGCTTAACTAGTTTCATTAAAATAGTTTAATTTATTACTAACAATAAGCGGTAAAGTGGTAATCTTACGCATGTGAATGTACGTTTACTTTTGATCCTACTTTTCCACTAGTAATAAATGTAGAGATTGCATGCATAAATTTCTATTTTTATGAATGAATAGATAGCGCGTATATGCTTGAATTTTACAATCTAAAAACGTACACCTAGGTAAAGCGGTAGTAAGTATAGTGTTACTTCTGCCACGAAAGTGCTGACTGCTACGTTCTAAACGGGTGAGCTCAGATTTTTCAAGTACCTATTCCATTCAAACTATAATACAGTCATGAATATTGTATTGTAGTGAGCGAAAGCAGATTCTTTTTCTTTCCACAAGAATTTATTAAAGAGCCGTGCTTACTACTGCCAGTTTCAGCTATAATCTATAAGTGTCTTATAGTAATATTACAAAACTTTTCTTCCTCTTAATTGCAAAAGCTAGTGGAAAATGGTAGAATACTGTTGAGTGTAGTACTTGATATTATGCACTGTATAGTGTGATGTGTTACAAGCCCTTTTATAAGTGATTCATATGGAGCGGCTGAAGCATACCTGCGGAGTATTAAACGAAAAATATCTTTTCAATGTTAATTTTGAAAAAAAAAAAAATGCTGAAAACTGTCTACGGAGGATAGAGTAAATAGTAAGTTTGGGCAACGTGAAAAGAGTAGATGCAACATTTATTCCCTCAAAGACGAAATATATACTACTCTGCGTGGATGTGGACATTCAATCTGTAGATATGTTGCTTGTAGTTTAGACCTATTTGTAAAATTAGTATTCACAAGCAGGCGTTGTATTTGTGGGTACCTACTTATGTATTTTTACAGCCTGTTTAGTTATGGTGGTGTGGCTGCCGGATGATTTTATGTTTTTTTGGTGAGCTTGGTTTGGTTGGATGATGGTGGCTTGCATGGTTAGGCTTGGGTTGCTAGTAGCAATAGCAATAGAATAATAAGTGCAGTGTGGTATGCTTGGGATGACATTATTTTAAAGACCGGAACAGACCTCAAGTCAACGAGTAGATTTGGGCCCGTACTGTCTGCTAGCACTGGTATGATGCTGGTAATCATAAGAAAACGTGGATGAGGGCACATTCTATCTCCAGAGGATGACTTTATGCTTGCAATCAATGTATGAAATGTCTAAAAGGAAGCCATTAGTGAAATTAATTTGACTCTCAACTTATGATCCTAATACAGTTTGTTCCATTGACTCTGTGACCTACGAAGATGGGGAGTCCATCCCAACTTCATCGCCATGCGAACATTGTATCTGTCGACCACCCGGTTTTGCTTGTACTATAATTAGTTGTGAGTACCGACCAGGATGTAAAGCTTTGAAAAGATCAAATCAGTGTTGTCCAGAATATCAATGCGGTACGTTCACTTTTACATTTACATTTATTTCGCACAATTAATTAATCCATGAATAACTATCTCTCTCTCTATCTATAGACCTGATTCGCTTAGCCCTATTATGTTCCTTCGCCCACGCTGATTTACAAGGAGACATCGCCATGGATGCATCCGGATTGAAACCAAAGTTTTCATATACATACAGTGTCATGGACCCTAGTATGACCACTGACTATAAACTTGGTGTCACTTTTTTGTTTTCAGCGGAAGTTAAATATTTTATTTTTGACGTGTGCCAAAATTGAAAAATTAAATGGGAATTAACGTAAAATTTTGCCACGACCCAGACAGTGACTACGCGCAAAATTTTATAAATTGATCAAAATCAAGTTGGCACTTAAAACGTAGAAAACGTCACGTCAAAATCATTAGATACGAGCGGACACTTGTAATAGGGGGAAATTGTGATTTCAATATATTTTAATGTAGTATCAAAAACACCCGTACGCACCCTACAAGCTTACTACTTTTAGATTCTCGTTTTAACTATTTGGAAAATGTCTTGTTGCTTGTCTTAGAAGGCGGGTAATCTTGACGGTGCTTAATGCGTGTACATACTTGTGATGGTTCTGAAATTTTGCACGTTACAAAATTCCATGTTAATTCCCAATTAATTTTTCAAATTTGGCACACATTAAAAATAAATGCTTTTGCTTAAACCAAAAAAGTGGCACCATGTTGCTAGTCAATGCAATGGTCATACTAGGGTCCATTACTACGTACCTATATGAAAATTTTGGTTTAAATCCGGATGAATCTGAGGCGATGTCTCCTTGTTTGTTGACTTACTGCCCTTGTTGAAGTAAAAGAAGTTGGAAGGCACTTTAAAAGGTCCAATTGTGGTAGTACGTACGTAATTACGTGGTTGTTGGCTGTGGTAGACTGATGCCGTTTTCAGTTCCAATAATAACTACTACGAAGCTCCCACAATACAGTGTAGGTGGGTAATAATAAAGGGCTTTATGAATGATCTGTACGGTTTTAAATTATACTCGACACAGTATTCACATATAATCATGTGAGAACTAACAGTAATATACAGTGTGCCGTGTGATTGGAAGCTTTTCACTTTCACTTTTTCCACTACACTAAGTATACTCGAATAGCTCGGCTTACTCAGGCATGTACATTTTGTACATACCTACCTAGGTATGTGCATGTATTCCGAACTGTATGGTTATATCTGAGTGTTTACTCTTACAATTGTTTGCTTTTTTTTATACTATTTGCTGACGCTCAACGTATGTTATGTAACATGTTTGAGTTGGACAACAGAAGAAAATCTGGTCATTGTTATGCGTGGACTGTGGTGGGAGCATCTCTATGTGAACAAAAGTAGGGATTTTCAAAAGATATTTTTGTGTGAGTGCTCAAATTGCACTGCTTGCCTTGTTGTTATTCTACTTGACGAAAATGATTTCAACAAACTGTTTTGTACTTGAGATATTTTGGAATCTTGAAGAAAAGTCTTGTGAGAAAATGGTTACACATTTGATTCTTCGAGTATACTTGCCTTCTTTTGTTGCAAATTTTTTCCGGTACTTAAATGTGGATTTGAGTCTATTATGTAAGTCTTTTGAGTCTGGCAATTAGGGGCCGTTCGTTTAATTATTTACATAAAGTGCACTTGGGTCCGTAGCGTTAAAGGGGTCGGTGGTCCTTCTGCACAGTCGATACGTAACGGATTCAAAAATAAATTTAAAATCAAGTTCTTCCACTTGATTTATGCGGCATCTAGAACCAACCATTTGAACTCCGCTTATTCACACATTCATGCATTAAAAAACGATCAAAATCGAACATACGGGTTTCCAATCAATTGCTATTTTCTTTACTACTGTAGTGCCTTTTATGCTTGACCTTATTTTCAAAAAAGTTGAAAAAACTAGGAATCCTCTAAAAACGTACAGAATCCCCGTCAAAACTTTCTTTCGAATTTGTATTATGAACTTTCTTTCGCTACATATACGGAGGGGTTTAAAAATTCTGCTTCAACACCCTATTTTATGTCGTACCTTATATATATAATATAATTAGGTAGGTAGGTATATGGAGGACTAAAATCAAAAATTGTTAATGTATTAATCTGGCAAACTTTTAGATATAATTATTTATTTATTGTAATCTATTTCAACTTTGTATTTTTTATTCCGAAGAAAACTTGTAATTAGTATTAGGTATTTGGTTTATTACTCATGAAGAGCGAACAGTGTTGATTGAACTTTCAGAGCAGCATTAGAGGCAAAAATGGATAACTGGACATTTAAAATATTTTTTGAATCCTTGTGCAGCGCTGGCAGTTCTGTATCTTTCTTTACGTGTCTACTTACTTTTACTTCAGTGCTAGAAATATTGATTGCAAATAGTTGTTTTGATGTCCTATTCTACATAACCTGGGCGAAAAAGATGTAGTGCATAGGTAGTTGTTATTACGGAAAAGTAAGAGAAGCCCAGTATTGCAAAAGTGGCATGAGCACAACTTTAAAAAGTGCCAACTGCCTCTGTGTAAAACTGTAGCGAACAGAGTAACAAAGTGTAACGAACAAAGCTGTAGAAATGATTAGCCGCGTATGCTGTTGCGAAGAGTATAATTTTTTATTCTCTGTTAAAGAATTTGTAACCGCTAGTTGATGGCCAACGGGGAAATCTTTTTTAGTTTGCGGGAGAAATGACATGGTTCTTCTTTTCTCCTCGTGGTATGTTCATCCATGTGAAAAAAGGAATGCCATTTAAGTAAACACGAGCACTGGACTATACTACATATGTACATATGTATTTTGCTTTTGTTGTTGCCTGTCCGTGTAAAGCAGCGCTACAAATTTACACCAATATAAGGTTGGAGTGTGTGTAATATACATGTCAGGGGTGAATTTTGCTTTATTTCTAAAATGCTAGGTACAACAGGGCCCATCGCTTGTAAATGTCATTCTAAGTTCAGCATTCAATAGAATATTTTAATACATAAATATGCGCTTGAATCTTTACAAGCACTGTGATACGATAGCGTATTATATTACATTGTTAAACTATGAAGATTCCTTCATCTTGATCGTATATAACTAGCCGGCACCCTATTCGCATTCATTTCATTTTTAAAAAAAATGAATGCATAATTATCTCTCACGATAAAATTTAAGATTTCAAATCCTTACCACCTCAACTTAAGTAGGTATTATACGTAATAATTCAATCTCAGTAAGAACCCAGCTCACATGGCAGCATAATTTGTTTTAAATATAAAGCTGCAAGAGAAATGGACATAATTTTAGTACTAAATTTCATTCTCTTGTTACTTGCAGAATGTGAAAAAGATGGGAAAATCTACCAAAATGGAGAAAAGATATTGGATAATAATAATCCCTGCGAAGTATGCTACTGCCAAGGAGGTGACGTGATTTGTGCTGTGATTGACTGCTACTGGCGAAGTGATTGTCAGCCTCGCTATATTGAAAACAGATGCTGCCCACTCTATGACCATTGTCCACCACCATCTCGTATGACTATACATAAATACATAATTATAGTATTTATTTTAAATTCAGGTCTTGTGGTTACAGTTCTGCAATCCAAATTCAATATCAAGCTTTTTTTTATCACAAGCTGTGATCTTCTTCAGGACTCAGTTAATACTTAACATTAACAGCTCTTCACTACAGTTCTGGGCTCCATCAATTTTCTGCTTAAATAACTAAATAATTTACAAATACTTCGATATTACAAAAATTAATTATCCAATTCTGTACTATACGACCCAAACTTTCTATTCTCCACAATAATAATAATAGACACACACTAGCTTTAGTTACAGAATTTAATATTTCTATAGATCGGAAACTTGGCAGATGATCATGTTGGATTGATTTTAGTCCCATTTGCATTGACTTGATTCGTCAAATGACCCTGGTGGCAACCAATGTGCAATGCATTACTTGTGTACACTTTCTGGAACTGTAGAACGACTCCCTTTCGATCAGCTTCACAATATCCTTGGTTATTTTGTGGGTCCCTCTGGTGTCAGTCCAAATATGGTTGACAATTCCATTATTCAATTCGCCGTTGGATATTTCTCTCATATGCTCGGCTATTTTGGCCATAATGCTCATTGTTTCCCCAGTTTTGTGCGAACTGTCTACAAGTTTTCATTGGGGAAATCAAACGAACATTATCGACCAGATTAGCTGAGCGTAGGAGTGATATATTTAGCCAATGCGAATTAAATAATGGAATTGCTAACCATTTTTGAACTGCCACCAGAGGGACGCACAAAATAGCCGATAATACTATGGAACTCATCGAAAGGAAACCTTTCTACGGTTCAAGAAAATTAACGGAAGCAATGCACATTTATTGTTGCCAGCTGGGTCCTTTGGTGAATCAAGACGAAGCAAATACAATGGGAGACTAACATGGTCAATCCAATATGGTCATCCGCCCTGTTCCCAATCTATAGAAATATTAAACGGCTAAACGCGGCTAAACCGAAGACATTGATTGTGTCCATTATTATTATGGTGGAGAATAGAAAGTTTTGGTAGTGTAATACAAAATAAGATAATTAATTTTTGTAAAAAAGTAGTTGTAAATTATTTTAGTTATTTAACCCGAAAATTGATTAAGTTCAAAACTGTAGTGAGAGGAATAGTTAATGTTTAGTATGATTTAAATCCTGAAGACGATCACAGCTTGTGATCAAGAGCTTGACAATGAATAAATGTATGGTAAAACTGTTATCCACAAGACCCGAATTTTAGATGAATACTGTTTAAAATGAGTCGATGGAAAGAACTGAATTCATAAATGTATATACATACGTACCAACATTCGTTTTATTTTACGCGTTCCTTTTATATAGGTATGCATGTAGATTCCGTAAAAACTTTATTAAGAGTTATGTCGTAGCACCATCCGTTGTAACAGCATACACACCTTCTACATAATTTCATCTGCCTAGCCTAGGAAACCTCCTTGTAATACTATATCCCCAATTTAGCACTTCACTTAATGTTGATAGTACACTTTTTGAGTTTTAATAGGTATAGAATTTGGGCAACCAAGACCGAAGTAATAGTAATGATAACGAGTAATTCATTTTTGTTCTTCGAAAATAGACACTTCGAGTAGCAATAGGAATCTGTGTTTAGCATTTCGCATAACAAACTTGCCATTTATTTTAGCCCACATTTTAAAGGTTCTCATTTTTAGTACCCCGCCGGAATACCATGCCCCCTTAATAGTACTTATAAATCGTTTCACCACTAACGAAAAATTACTATACCCGGGTCTCTTAATAGAGTTTTTACGGTATATCAACTTTTTCTTGCTATGTATGTTGTGTACGCCACTGTGTTACTTTTATAAATAGTGCTTGATACTGTCCGCTATGTGTAATAAATAATGACGTTATTTGCAGAGCCTGGCCCTATGCGCCCAACTCAAAGACCATTGTCGTCAACAACGACGGGTGTGGGAACGTCTGTTGCGTGGTTCAACCTTAGTTCAAGCATTTTTACCAATTCATCGACACCTATTGCTCCTGTGGAGTTTTCAACAACTACAGCCGCTTCCACTTCCTCGACTACGCCTGCTGCCGTGGTTATTTCCTCAACGTCCGAGTCGGAAAATACTCCTTTAGTCTCTGTTTCAGCTCCAGCTGAAGAGCATGACATTCTCCTTGTTTTACCAGAAGTACCTGAAGCTCCAGTACAAAGTCAAAGCTCGGCATCTACTGAACCTTCTATTGCCGTCGAAATTCCAGTTACACCGGCCTATGTTCCTGTGCAAAATGAAGTTCCGGCTGTATCTACTGGACTACCCGTGCAGAAACCAGTTAATGACCCTCTCCTCTCAAGCCAAGCTTCGGAAAGTCCAGTACCAGTTGAAACATCTGAAGTTTCCCAAGTAAGCACGGAGGAAAGCGTCTCTTCATCAGCATCTCCATCCGTTGATAAAATTTACAAACCCCTTCCGGAAGAACCTGTCCAAACCTTGCCAGCAGACTCTGTAGCACCTGCACAGTCCGGCCTTGTTCATGACTCGGAACCTATCACCCAGAAAGATGGTACCGTACAAACCGATGAAGTTATAAAGCCAGAATTATCTCCATCTGAATCAGCCTCAGTACATGACACTTCGACATCTGTGATATCTCCTGTACCTCTTGAAGTAGCTCCTTCTCCCGTACAAGAATTACCCATGGTTGAAGGAACTCCACTATCTGATTTATCTGCCACCACTGAAGTAGAACAACTTCCTGTCCATGTCCAGTCGTCTTCAGTTGACACCTTAGAAACCGAGAGTAGCACTGAAAAATCCACAGATGTCCAGCTAACGGAGAGTCTTGAAACTATAACTGCTTCAAGCGTTTTCACCGTTCCAACGTCCGACAGTAGTGTGTCTTCGCAGTCTGAAATCATAAATCCAACAGTAACGGCTTCTTCCGCTGTAGAACCCACCACACTTGCTCCTGCTGATTTAGCTGATGGTTTCCACGTAGAGGAAGCTGATGTTGTAACTGAACACGTGGTTGAGCAGTCTTCTCCTGTTGCAAACCCAGACGTTCCTTCTGCTTCTAATGACGAAATATTGCCTGTCCAAGATGACACATTTGGCGCAGAAAAACAGCAAAATGAGTTGATTCCAGCAGTTGCAAGCGTTGAAGCATCCACTACAAGTGTTGAAATTCAAAAGCCAAACCAACCTGCTCTTCCTGATGTAATTCCCACTCCAAGTAACATTCTTCAGCCACCGTACAACCAAGAAGAAACAAGTCAAAACGAAATATCGGGAGAAGAACAAAAGCCAGTGGACGGTCCATTGCCAATTCCACCATCTAATGAATTGTTACCTCCCAAAATTTCACATGAAGCATTTATTCCTGATACTACGCTTGCACCCGCTGAGCTTCCAGCTATCCTATCTCAAACAAAATTGCAAGATGAATCTGCTCCATCAAATGCAAATCCTGAGCCACAGGTTGTAGATAATGCACATGAACTAGCTCAATTAGAAATTACGTCTTCCAATGCTGAAAAAATAAATAAACCAATAGTCGGTGAACTTTCTCCAGTCGAGGGAAGCAGTGAAAACGAAGTAGCGGTGTCCGGCTCTGATGCTGTTAACGATGATGTCATTACAGCTTCCCCAGTGCACAATGATGAAGCGGTTTCAGTGTCTTCTTCTGCCATCCCAGTAGAGTCAGAGACTGTGAATGAAAACGATGTTTCCAGTACCAAGGCATCAGTCGCCCAACTTCCCGAAATTGAAACTGAGCCAACTGTAGTTCAGGACCAACCTGCAGCTCAAGAATCGAGTACCGAATTTCCTATTGCATCCGACCCTGTTGAATTAGCTTCCTCTTCTACTCGGAAGCCCGCTTTAGCTGTAGAAGTTACAAATGCAGTACCAGTCGATGAGATCTCAGAAAGTCTCACTACACCCCAGAGTGACAGTAATATGAGTGGTATTAAAGAAAATGCTGGAATCGATAACGACTCGGTAATTGCTGCTGATGAACCTCAAGTTAGTGTCTCCTCTACGGTTTCGGATATTTCTGATGACGCTACTGAGTCAAGCCCACTAAATGATTCGATTGGTCATGCTGATGCAGTGCATGTCGGCGTTACTGACGTGAATAATTTACAAGAAGAAAATACTGAAAATTTGGGTAATTTAGAAGATCAACATGATCCAATAATTGACGACAATGGCGAAGCTTTAGGGGCTACAACCCAGCAGGCATTAAGTGATGAGATAGGTCAAGGTATTCAACTTCAAATTGTATCCAATGCTGCCAATGCCGATGATACTTCAGATGCGACTACACAACAGCCAGAATTAGACATTTTAAATGATGCAACTCAGTCATCCGCAGCTGAGAAACAGAAAGAAATTACTTCAGTAGAGGATGCAGTTCAATCGGATGACCCAGTAGAACCCGCTGCAACAACCGTTTTTAGTGTACAGTCGGATGAGCCATTGAAAGTTCAAGAAGCTGTGGAAGAACAACCCTCAAAATATCTGCAGTCATCAGCAACTGAAATATTGTCTGACCCTCAAGTTGAACAAACTACTCTAATTCCAGTTCCACAAAGTGCAGAAGAAAAGAAGTCGGAAATACCACAATTACCATCACTGAGCGATTTAATCACAGGGTCAAAAATAGCACTAATTAAAGAAAGTGCTGAGGCTACGGTTCAACCTGAGACAAACAACAATGTAGACGAGAAGAAAGAAAACCTGTCATCTCCAACTTTTAGCATTTTTAATGACGAACCAGTTGTAACTACTTCAGCTACTGTAGGCAGTGAGGACGTCCAGTTTGATGACAGCGAGAATTTATCTCAAAATGAGCAACAACAAACTACTGTAAACTCCATCGCTTCTTATCCTAAAGCACAACCAGAAGAACACAACGATGAGCCCGAAGTGGGTACCACTTCACAATCTCTGATGCAGGATGATGTGGCTAGTAAAGTAGTGGAGGTTGAATTCCATAGCCAAGGTGCAGAGCAAGAAGCTGTAACAGCTAACATAGTGGGAGAAAAAATCAAATTGGATTCGTCCGAGTCAAAATTTAGATTAGACCCCTCCGTTTTTAGTGATACAGATTTGGAACTTAGCAAGGAGCAGTCTAGTCTTCCAGAAGCATCCAACTTAGAATCAGTACCTTTGACATCCACATCAACCACCACATCAGAGGCAGTATTAAATGATGAGATAGTGACCACCACAGCTCCCGTCATAGATCCTCGACTTTCTGAAGTTAAAGTTGCATTGGCTGAAGACCAAATCATATTTGACGATGTTCCTACTCGTTCCTCTAATCAAGTTATTGAACTGAAATCCGAGTCATTGGTCAAAGGATTACATGACAACGTTGAGGATGCTACTCCGGCTGCTTTAGCTGATGAAGCAGAGCTTGACCCAACCACAGAAGCTAATCGAAATAATGTAGAAGCATTACAAGACAACAATGTAAACATTGAATTGACAACCACAAGGGTGTTCCTGGGATTAGAACGTGCAGATCTAGAATTTGATGATGATGATGAGGTAGTGGCTGTAACACAACAACCTGTGGCTCAGCCAAAGCGAGATAATTCAGATATTGAGGTTGAAGTCAGTCCAAGTAAGAGCGAGACTGACACTGATTTAGCAAAACCTACTGAAGCCGTGCTGAACAGTGAGAGGGCGGACGAGACTGAACAAACAACGACTGAGAATACTGTACTTCTCCGTCACCACCTTCCTGGTCACGAAGGTTATTATCTTGAAGAAGAAACCACAAAGCTGCCACAGGAGCACATTCGTGCTGAAGTCAAATCCGGTAATGCACCTATAATAATATAGATTGAATGGTTTCTTCACTGTTTGAGCTCTAATGGTAAAACATACTTAAGCAACGAACTTGATTTGATTTTCTTTGTTTAGGTACTTCAGAGGAAAAGATTTTATCAGGGACGGAAGGTCAAGTACAGACTGGCTCCTTGGATTCCGAAACGGTTTCTCCTGTAGCCGAAAAAGAAGGGCGTGACGACATTGGCAGCACAACCAGTGCTGCTGAGAATTTTGACGAACCTGCTTCTACAGTCCTTCCCTCTGACTTGAAATCGGTCGACTTGGAGGTTCTTCATGATGAAAATGAAAATGATGCAGATCTTTCAGTAACCACAAATGAGCCTCGTCTTAGGAACATTGCTGAGGGAGAAGAAGCAGCTGCTGATGACGTTGCAACTACCTTAGCCTCCGTCTATACGCGAGAAGATAGTACTAGTAGTTATTTAGTGGACAATGAAGATAAAATTAATAAAACTCAAGTGCAGCCCAGCAGGTATGTTGCGTCGAATGTGATTATTCCCAGTGAATTAGTTAGAAGGCTTGATCCGATTACCGATGACTTGGGTGATAATGGCTTGGGAAGATCTGATTTGTCCCTCCAAAGTCAAATGAAAGATGAAGTTAATAATGCCGATGAAACTTGGTACTGGAGAGCAGTTAATCGAATCCGACAACTTCCTGACTTCCTTCCCACACTCACCAGACAGCCTCGCGCAGCCCCATCCAACAAACCAGAACTTGTCAAACCGAATAAAACAAAGAAAGCTACTGATTCTGTACCTAAAAAACATTTGCCAATCGGTAGCCGTTTTATCCTGTGGTAAAAGTACTGTTCTTAGTTGATTTACATAACTTGAATATATCTTGTACAAGGGGTATTCGTAATATTTACAGGGACATTATTTTCAAAAATTAAATGAGCAACTATTCAGATAATAGGGCTGACTTTCCTCTACTCTAAAATGTTTTAGATTTTTACTACGAATGTGGAAGCTGTGCTTTAGTAGGTCCCTGTTGTATATACTAACATTGCACAACCTCCACATTCTTAACAAAAATCATAATACTTTTATGATAGATGAAAGCCCAGGTCAATTAACGGAATTGTAGCTCATATTTATTTAATTTACACTTATTTATGGGCATGACTGTACATTAGAAGTGCCAGCATTATAGGTAGAATCTCGACAGCATACTTTTTTCGTGTGTACA
Organism: Dicyrtoma fusca; assembly: GCA_034695205.1. Classification (NCBI taxonomy): domain Eukaryota; kingdom Metazoa; phylum Arthropoda; class Collembola; order Symphypleona; family Dicyrtomidae; genus Dicyrtoma; species Dicyrtoma fusca. The sequence goes on from JAQFZC010000391.1 coordinate 38,429, forward strand.
TATTTATTACTCGTATGGCTGTTAGTATGTTCAACGCGGTTAGAATTATTCGCATTTACAACTATCCGTACCATCGCTTTGGTAATTCTGACAGTTAGAGAATGCAAATGAATTTAGAAAGCGTAGTAATTATTCTAGATGTACCTACATGTATAGATGAACGTTTGTTTAGTATGTCCTTCAGTTTAACAGAAAAATGTGGAGGCAGTAGCTGTTCTGAGAATTATCTCTACACAAATGAATGCCATTCAGTTGTCGGTCATTTCTATCCTGGAGATTCTCCTATCACATGTGTTAAGCAGAGTGAGCAGCATTCGTAAACAAAGTTTCAATTTAAAGTGCAATTGTGACAATAATAATTGATTATTTTTTATTATGACCAGAACTGAACAATATATTAACAATACTACTGCATTACGATAGACGTCTACTGCTCAGTTGGATTTTAAATTTCAGTTTATTATTTTTACTGTTTTAGAAATCAAATACGATTCACAATTTACAAGTGTGCGTTTCAACATGCACTTTTGTATAATTGGACGTAGGAGTTGTGCAGTGTCATTCCCTGTAATGTTGTGCATCTGAAACTACTATAATAGTAGTTATAGTAGTATACTCTCAATTCGGAATGAGCGTAATTTGGGGTAAATATATATACACGCAAATAGGTATTTGCCAGTCGTTTTATTAAATATCTTTGAGATGGCTCAAGTGGTGGAGCTTTATATTATGCTGAGGGGATATTTATACTTTAAAAATTCAATTCACATTTTGGTGTCTAAGTGGTTGAATTCTTGTCAATAATTTTTAAAAACAAATTAAAAAGTGTTAAAATATAGGAGTGTTTAATCAAACGAAAAAAGAATGAACGGAGCTACACCATTTTCATTAGTAGAATAAAGCTAGGAAAACTAAAAGTAATGCGAACCTGGTGAAATGAAACTGTGTACAGCTCTGTTTTGTGGTAAACTAAAATAGCTTGTATTTCGTATTGGTGCTAATGTTTTGCAAAAATAAATTGGCGTACAATGTGGGGAAATTACCAGTTTATTTTGGTGCTTGTTTTTTACTGGGTAGATGGGAAGTCGGGGCATTTGGATTTTTATATAGGTAGTATTTATAGTTTGGGGATTTGTTTAATATTAATTATAGTGTTTTGTTTTTTTATGTGGTATGAGTATTATGATCGTTTTCTTTCAAGATTCGATTTAATCAAACAAGGTGCAATGATATTATATAAAACTTTAGGTATTAGTATACTTATATATTTAGTATTACATATTTTTGCAAGGTTAAGGGGTACTAGTTTTACGGTCAACGTGTAAACGAAATGAGCCACGCAATTACCAGATTTAAAAAAATATTTGTTGTTTAATTATTATGTGATGTAAGATATAGGTGTACGATAGTATATTACCTTAGAAACTGCAATAGGTATACCTATGGGCTGTAGGTTATACTCAAAGTATTAAAATGTATAAAAATCATCAAGTCCAACTTGTAAGTATTTAATTACCTAAATATGTTTAAGTTAAAATATAAAACATTTCTTTGCTTTCCAAAGAATTTTATATCATTGCTATTGATTTGGACAGTTTAGAAACAAGTTCCTTCCAATCAAGTTCGAGTAAAACAGGACGGAATTCACGGAATATTTTAAGTGTAGGACTAATAAATCACATAGAAACAAGCCACGATGTTTCATTGCATGCATGTGCATGTTAAAGAACCTTCAAAATAATGTTTCTGCTAACACTCGGCCGCATTGTAGCTTTTTCAATGTAGAAAAGTTTTAACATTTTAAATTTTAAAATTCTAAAAATTTTAATAATAAAAAATAATTTGCTCAACCAAAGTATTTTAAAAAAAGTTTAAAAAACCTTCCGCATGAAATTACGACCAATAATAAAAATAAATAAGGTAACCAAAAAGCACAAAACATGGAGTGACAATTAAGGCAACCGCAATTATGCAATAAAAGGGTTTAAAATGCTTTGTTCCAATTATAAAACTTTAATGCATTTTACGAGTTCGGATTACGCTACATTATGCAACTAACCGGTTACACGTTTGCATTTGATGCTTTTTTATCACTGCGGATATGCGATGTTATACAGCTTTGTCGCTGCCGTATTGCATTTTATGCGGTTTTATCACTGCAGTATTGCATTTATGCGCTTTTATTCCAGCAGTTATACTTTTGATTGATGCAATTTTATTGCTGCTATAATTCCTTTTATGCAATTTTATCGGTGCGTTTTTGTACTTTTTGAGTTTTTTTTGTTAAAGTTGTAAATTTTATGCACTTAAAAATTATAATCCTGCGTATTTTTGCAATTTTGAGCGTAAACTCGGCGCGGCAATATGAAACAAATCAATTTCTGTGATCAATTATAAATTTTTAAAAATCTGTTCTGAAGCTTAACAAAAAAACTAATAATTGAATAAAACTAAAATTAAACAGGAAACAAACTTAATTAAGTCAGAAAATTTGTAAAACCTTGGATATTAGCATAAGCATATAACATTATAACTTGTATTAGAATATCATAGACCTGGCAAGCCGTGACATGATGACAGACATGAAGTCATTACAACAAGTTAAATTCTATAAAATACTGCTAATTTTGATTCAACGCATCAATTAGTTTTCTTATAATCGTTAAACAATGACAATCTAAATTTAATAGGACCTTATTTAGACAGGAAATACTGAAATGTCCTACAAATGCCATAAGTGCACCTAATTCAAATATTTAACTAACAAATATATCATAAACTACTCTAGTTGTGTAAAAGTAATAATATATGACAAATACATTTTCAAACTAGTTTCCAAGAAAGCTTTACATTACGCAACAAAAAAGTTTCCATATGCTTAACGTCGTCAGGACCAATCTTTAGTTGATTTGTCGACCGTGCAGTAGTTTCCGATTCTTTAGGAGATATCAGCTATAACATGTCTGATATATTTGTACAAAATGTAGCAAAATTGCTAAATTTGATGTAAAAAGGAGACGACGCAATTAATGAGTAATTGATTGGTTCACTAATTAATTAAAGTAGTTGTTGGTAATTAAACATTTCATGTTACAAATAATTGAAATAATTACATTAGCAAGTATATAAAATATTTTGATATTGAGTAAACTATTTAGGTGGCTAAGACGAAACACCATTTCTATATGCTGATGTGATGAGACGCCAAATTAAATAAATATTCAGACCACTATGTGCTACAAAAAATAACAGAATCATCTATATAAGTGAGTGCTTTCATTTTTGCATGATACAAACTGCATCACTGATGTTTTGATAGACGGTGGCACAGAAATCGAATGTTTTATGAAGGTTTCGTTGTTTCATCAAAAATTTTGAAACTAAAAGCAAGTGTAAATAACATTGCCAAAAGGAAATAAAAAATTTTAAGGAAGGAATATAGGTCCACCTACGAACTATCATTGTAGGTAGAATCTAAACAGCATACTTTTTTGGTTACATATATATTACTCGTATGGCTGTTGGTATGTTCAAAATGATTAGAAATATTCGCATTTACAACTGTCCGTACCGTCGCTGTGGTTATCATTGACAGTAAGAGAATGTAAATGAATTTGGAAAGCACACTAGGTACTCCAGGTATATATACGTTTGCTTAGTGTGTCCTTCAATTAAACAAAACAATAGGGAGACAAAATATGTTCTGAGAATTTTCGCTGCATAAATGATTACCATTCAGTTGTCGGTCATTTCTTTCCTAGGAATTTCTCTTTTCAAATGTAACAATTAACTTTGTTGTAAGTAAAGCATGATATTAATTTAGATTACAATATTACATTATACAGTTATGATTTGTTTCAGTCCAAATCTTTAAAAGCTTCGTAGATCACAGTGTGTAGATAGAACACGATGAAACTTGGACTTAACAGCCTCTCATCAAACATAGGTACGCTTTGTGGTATATATGATTTTTAAAGACAGTATGCAGTAAACTTTCAATTATCGCACCTCTATAAATCTACCCGTAAGCCCAGAAAGATGAATTTACCTTTGCATTCAATTATACTCACAATCAGCGTCATAGCATCATAATTAGACACTCATGATTGTTCCAAAATTGCAGAAGGTGAGCCGGACTGAGAGTATTCACAGCTGCAGATTATAATAAGTGGTATGCAGGTAGTACGATAAAATTTCCTCGCGGTAACAAATAGCCCGAGACTATATTATGGTCATTGTATCTCTTCTTGAGGATGTTATGGGATTATTTAGTGACAGTATCAAAGATATAAGCGTGTATGATTTTTTTGAGTAGCATAAATTGCTCACACAATACGAATTGACATTAGAAATCTCCCTTGCCATACTACTACAGCATAGTGTGTCACTCGCTTCCTTGAAAGTAAAAGCAAATGAAATAATTGCACTTTTATTCGCGTTATTATTTTGTGTACCTTTATGTAAAATTCACTCACACGACGAGAAACCTAGCAAGTATGAATAGTCTTGCTAATGTATTATACTGTACTTTACTCAGTTTACAGAATATTATTAGTTTATTTAATAGCCAAGAAATTCTATGATTTATGGTGTGCATTTAATGCTGTCTTGTTGTAATGCCGTCGTACAGTCACTATATTTTTTGACGTTGCATGCGAATTCATAAATCACGCGAGACGCAACTGCTAATAGACGTTACTCTGCAACATTATATGACCCCCAGCCAGTACAAACTAATTAAGGTGTAGTTGGTTGGTTAAATAATTCAGGGTGATAATTACTACTGTACAAGATTAAAAAATCCGTGTTAAAATAATTACAGTGGCAATTTTATTAGTATTTTGATGATAATATTGAGAAAATTATTTAAGTATCTAAGACAAAACACAATGCAATGAGAAGACAAGTTAAATGAACATTCAGACCACCTCTATATTCTACACGAAAAAGACTAAAAATATCACTTTTTTTATGCGCATGCACTGTTACATCATTCATGATTTTATCCACAGTATTATTTATTCGAAATTGTTGATTAATTATTTAATCTCATTAAGAAGATTGTATTATCATAAAGTCGTAATATAAAGATGTGAGCTCATCATACCTCTAGCTCTGTTCATCTATTCATCCATATGTAAAATTTATCATTGCATTGTTTAGAGTTAAATAATCCAGGTTACTGTCTTTGTATAAAAGCAAAATTAATACATTATATGCTTTATTAGCTGATATATCGAAACGCCTTTTAATTATATGCCATATTTACGATGTATTTTGAGAAGAAATTTTTATACTGAACTTGTTTCATAAGCAACTTGGAAGGCCTGCTAAACGAGCATGCAGATAATTGATGTTAGTAAAAAAGAGTCAGACGATCATTTATCTTATCGTCAAGTTTTGGATTGGCTTTGGCTCGACTTGTCTTTGGTAGCGTGTGCGACACTGAAGGACATGTAAAGAATACGAAATTAAATTATTAAATAAAAATGACACTCTGTAAAACTGAATTTCAGCAATAGTGCACTTTGGGTTGAATGCCTGACTGTCTTACTGGCAATATCATTCATAAATTTTCAGGGCAAATATTTTCTCCTTGATCCCGTCCAAACAATTTCAATACAACAAAAACAACATCATTATAAAAAGATGATTCATGACATGATTTAATTACAACGTTCAAACTACCTATTAGATATATACCTACTTACTAATAATGCATATGTTGCAAATAATCATGGTATACGCAATGCATATCATAGGAAACGAGGTCGTATCTGGTAGCAATGTTCAGGACGTAGTATATGTAATAATAACTTAATAATATGTGCAGTAGTACAGCAACAGCAACTATTATTATTAAATCAACTGTCGATTTTGCTAACAAAGAAACTTTCACTTCAACTTTCGATAATTTTTTGTGGGTTTTCCTATGTGTAAACTCTACCCAGTGCAGAACATTACGCTGCATACTACACTACACAAACCATTAACATCGATGTGTATATACATCTCATTCTTGCTTCCTTTTTGTGACAGGAACTGTATTCAGTGCCTGTGCTGTACTGTAAAGCTGCTCTTTCACTCTTTTACATGTGCAGATACTTAAATACGTCGAACTGATTGACTACCTACATGCTGTCTACTATACATGTGACAATTATCTGTAAGTACTACCACGGCATTATAATTATACATGACTAACTACTGTTATACATTGTAATAGCAGTATGAGCTTCCGTTAAATAGGTAAAGCTTAATTATGCTCTGTTATCCGAGTAAAGCCGTCCGTTGTTTCAATAGTAGAATTCAACATATCATTTTGTCAGCTATTGAAATTCATGTCTAAAAGTTTTTTCGGTGCACTCTTGGTAACATTACACTTACATTCAATCATCCCATCGTTTGCCTCTTGTTTATCACCATACATACCTATATGGATCACCTTTCATGTGTTGCTGTATATTAAGCGCACCTCCTAAATAACATGCTAAAAATACAGGTTCACTTTTATTCTACCATTGAACTGTTGCTGAACTTGCTAACGGAATAATGTAAACAAAATTCACAGAATGTAAAAGGTACCATTGGCGTCAGATTAAAACCTTCAAAACGTAACAGCTACAATACTGCAATGCTAATGTTTATTTTAAAATTTAAATACTTTAATTATACATTCTAAAAATTTCATATAACACCAGTTGCATATTTAGTGACGAAAACGACGACTTGTCTGTTCCCAGCAGTAACAACGGAGCAATGAATAGTTAATTTAGAACTATAGACCCATGAAGGGTAACGATGATACGGCGATGATGGGTTTAAAGTTGGTAGGAGTGAATTTAAGTCGAGCGACGTTCTATATCCGAAAATGAGTACAATCATAACATTATCAGCTTTCAGTTTCATATCCGTGTGGATCTTATCGGCTGTATGACCATTATCCTACGGTAGCATCTACACCTCCATGCATCTACTCTAATGAGGAAATCCCCATAAATGATTCTCTAGAAATCACTTGAAATAATTTGATTGAAAAGATCGTATTAAAAAGATAAGCACTGGCTCACAACTGTAATCTAATGGCCAGTTGAGTCCTATGCTACACAATTATGAACAGGGACATGATTATGACGACAATAATTATGAAACTACAAAGAGGTAGTAAGTGGTAATGGATTTTGTATGGAGGAAATATGGAAGAGGTGAAAGCTGACTCTGAGTTGTATGACGAGAATGAACCTCAAGAAAAAAATTACCTCGCTCGCACATATATAAACCAAAGTAAAGGCAGAGAAATCTATGAAAGTATACGTAGTCGTCTTCTGAACATCTAATTGAACACTTCCCAAAAATCGTCTGTCAAACTATCTTCTTTGGAAAATCTAACGAGGTTCGTTTTTACTATTGAACTGTGTACGGTTGTACACATGCTTTTGCTACCACTGTACTGATATTGTGTTTCCATTTTTTGCCTCGTTATAAAATAATAAACGCCAGACTTCATTGTGTGAGACTGAGGCTATGATTGTGTAAACTTTAAAATATACACACAGTGGCTTCATTCCTACTTTTTTGTTCCAATTTGTGACATTTTAGTTGTTGTAACTTATAAAAAAATCTAAGCTGATTTGGGTGGTAGAAGCAGTGTTTCTTAGCCTAAAAATATCTGGAACAATAACGAATTGTCTCAATATTTTTAAAAAATTTGAAAAATATTTTATTAGCAACTTTTTTGACCATCCAATAACAGCAATAAAACAATAGATAAGTTTTTTAATACAGCTTAGTTTTACTAGTTTTCCGTTTTACAATAGAGATGATAAAATATTGTACTGTTGTATAACACTGCCCTTTCATTTGTGAATTGCATGGGATGCTAATTACTGGAACTTTATTTTAAATTTCTTACATTCTTTCCAGATGCGTCAAGTCATTGTCTGTGTTTTATTAGCCACTTTGTTGGTTGGAGCTTTTGCCATGCCCTTTCCTCAATATTTAGAAGAAGCTGTAAGACAAGCTCAAGCTATGCAGCTGCTCCCTCCTTATGCTGTCGTTGACAAAACCGCCCCTGGTATCCAGGTAAAGCTTTATTTTTTTGACTTTAGCCTAAAACGAAATTTGTTAATTATTTTGTAAAATAACAAACCCTTTGTTGCTACTTGCATAAAAAACAAATAGTTTGTATAGCATCTGTGTGTAAAAAATAGAGCGTCTTTGATTATTTATCTTCTTTGACCTTCAGTTCCTTCAGTAGTTTCAAATGTGGCTTTTGTATGGTGTACTAAAGGTAGATTAAATTATGAGCTTGTTCATGTGTAATATTCATAATTCAAAATTTCTTCCAGGTGGCTTACTTCAAATTGGGGCCCAATGACCGTGTCGATCTCCAAAATGCTTTGGGAGGTGCCGTTCCATCCGATGTCGTTGCTAGTTTAGAATCTCAAGTCGATTCTATTGGAAAGAACTACTAATTTCAAATTAAGCAACAATACATAAAAAAACTTGGCACTACCACCGCCAACTTCAAGACTAATAAAAACAAAATGAAAATCATAAGTTCCTGTGCTGACAAGTAGCAAAAGTTGTTCCAGCAATAAGTTCTTTAATTGTACTTACATGTGCCAAGTCTACTTCCCAGAACACAACAATTGAAAGAAATCAACACGTTTCAACACAGAAAAGTGAATTGTAGGACACACGTGATAATATTCTCCGCGAATCCGTATCTGAAGAACAAATTTAAATAATTTAATGACGATCTTGATCTTACGACGGAGATAAACTTAAACAATCTTTGATTATTTTTACCACTCTATTTGCAAGATTATATTTTAAAATATACACTTATACTATAATTTGCTAAACCCGCCTAAATCTTACAGTCAATATTTGGATTTATACTATAATCACAGTGGAAGACATGTAGTGTGTAGTAACTCTTCAAGTGATAATTCCTTTATGTTGAATACATTTCCCATAATAATTTGTATAAACGGTTTATGTACACAATAAGTTGTATTTGTTTATCTTCAATGGTAAACACTGTCTAATAAAAATCGTATTTTTTGTTTAAAAAATTGTTTTAAGCTCCCAGTTTGTAGTTTAATCATTTACTCCTACAAATACCCGTACGATTAATGAAACACAATAATTCGAGTCTAGTATCTATTCTTTTAGGCACACAACGCTTCTCACTGTCTTCTTTTTAAGCACACTCTCCAGAATCCACAATCGGCCCGTTGCCATTTGCAGATTTCTCTATGCAAAACGGAGTCACACATAGGCATTATGGGTTCTAGTCCTTGCATCACCTAATAGAAAACAATAATTACCTTTTACTTGACTTATTACAAGGGTTATCATACGTAAAGTAAAATATATTTCTTAACGGTAATGAAGTTGGACAGTGGTATTCTGTATTTCGCATTTAATGCAGAACGTACGAGACTGAGCGGTTTGAAAACGAAGGTAGTTTTACTTCTTAAGATTTTAAAGTATTCTCTGGGATGAATAAAGAAGACTGCAATGACTTGTTTTTGTAATGCACAGACCCAGTAACTGTTTAGGGAGTAAAACATATGCGTTGTGCCAAAAAGGATTTGCTCCTATATCTAGGTAAGATCAATTAAACGAGTACTGAAAGCATAAGGTTTGTAACAATCACGTCAGTCTATTAGTATAGCGATGGCTAAAATATAAATATATATTGTTATCTTTTAACTAAAGCATTTAGGAATAGGAATTATCAGTAAAGAAGATTACATAACAAGTCATGTGTCAGACTTTGCAAACGCATTATATAATAGCAGCTCAAACACAAAGAATGCTTTTATTTTCATCAATTGGACATTTTTAGGGTTATTAAAGAGTTGTAATTAGAGAGAAATTTTTGCCAAAATGTCGTCATACATAAAGCCTATCACTTAAAGCCAATTCTGGTAGTTGCACCAAATAATTACATACTTGACGTGCACGGGCCTTATTTTTCCGCTTGCAAAAATACCGATGAAGCCTGTCTTTTAAATAAACTAAAGAAAGATATACAGGGTTTTAGGTCAGAGTTAGAAGAAAAAGATATTTTTGTAGTTGACAGAGGATACATTGAGTCAATAAACTACTTAAATTAACTTGGAGATAAAACAAAAATGCTATCAAACTTAAAAAAAATCAAGATCATCACACATACATCAGAAGAAAAAAATCCATCCCGGTTAGTCAAAAAAACAAAACGGATTGTTAATACTCGTGATGGCCATGTAAAAATTATTTTTAAGTTTGTTATAAACACAATTGACATGAGTAAAATTTGGATATTGGTGATTTCTTTGGAATTTTTTGCACATTAATAAACTCTTATCACGTACTTACAAACATGAAAAGCGCAAATGAAAATTTAGCGCGTAAAATGATAGAACTAGTAAATAGTGAGAACATAATACAAACCCGAGTATAATCGGAACGCCTTGACCAAAGGAGGAAACCAAATAATGACGTAATGACCTCCAGTGTTGCCTGTTGAATACATTAGCAGACTTAACAGTTGGCATAAATCAATTACGTCTAGCATATTATGTTCAAGATAAGCTTGACAGATAAAGCAAATACGAGTTTCAAGTAAACTTAAATATACCTTGATTTTTTAAAATAAGAACATTGGCAAAATTCAAACAAAGCGTTCAACATAAACTGTTCATATCTTACAAATAATAGCATGATGAAGCATTAGGAGATGAACCCGTTGCGAGACCAGAAGAGGAATCAACAAGTTGCGGCAACTGCTCGTCTGAAAAATGAGCAAAACCTATAGGTTGCTGTGGTCACGTAGCAATAGAATTATGGTTTTTGGGCTTTAAAAGCAATTATATATCCGTACTTTATGATATGTATTAATATTGAACTTCATGCAATACTAGATTCTGTAGACAGGGCGGCACCTGACGTTGTATGAAAACTATTAACTACACCCAGACCTCTAGAAAGTTCGCCGACGGGCGGGCCTGAATCCGGTCCATGAAATAGTGTCCTGAAATTGTAGATACTCCTTTCAGTTTGGGTCTGTAGATTTAACATTTGTAGATGCTTCATTTTTAAATCGGTTCTTTTGTGATATAGTTCTTAAAAAATATTGATTTGGCTACGTTGTGGTTACATATCTCAATATTACTACGCAGTCAAATCAATATTTTTAAAAATTATATCACCAGAGAACCAATTTAAAAATGCAACATCTACAAACTTCAAATCTACAGACCCAAACTGAAAGGAGTATCTACAATTTCAAGCAACTATTTCATAGAGCGGATTCAGGCCCGCCCGTCGGCGAACTTTCTAGAGGCCTGTTACTACACCCACAGATTTTCTTCCACCTACGTCTTTCCAGATAGTAGACTACAGAAGTCATGGTTTTGCTTGCAAACGCAAGCTACACGGATAAACCGTTAAATAGTGTGGTTAAAAATAAAACACTAGCAAATCTTGGACGCTTAAACGAATAGGTACCAGCCTCGAATTATAGTACTACATTATTTGTACGGTCAATTGTAAGAGTAAATGATTAAACTACAAACTTAGAGACTCAACAAATATTCTTACAAAACATATTTTGATTAGTCAGACACTCGTATTTACGAGTGAATATAAGATAAAACTTTATTGTGTACATAAATCGTTCATTCAAATATAAAATTATATAATGATGGGAAATATATTTAAATTTAAGAATTATTATCATTTGGAGAGTGAGGGAAAGTGGGGCAGATGGTAATGGCGTCCTCGTCGCCTGTCCTGGAAACAATGCGTTTGCAAGCATTGGCTAACTATTACCGCATACACCGTACATATAAAACAATAACTGATGCGTACTAAATGCGCACAAATGATTGCCCAAGGCAAAAATTTAACCTTTTCCTGACATTGTTTGACATTGGTGGGAATTTTGAAGGACAATCTAGCATTTTGTTATCGACCCTGAGCGGATTGTTTCTAAAACGATGCATGACTTGCCTAGATTACGCCAATAAAAAGTTTGACCCTCTAAGGATATGATTTGACTTCGAGAGGTGAATGTATTTGTGTCAATTGAATTGCTCCTTAATGGATGAATTCTTTCTGGAAGCAAAAACATTTGTTTTTAACTGACTGAAATTTAATTGTTCTAATACCTCAACTTATTCATTTGACCTAGGAATTTACACACGTTTGAAGATGGACACAACTATAGGAGATCTTTTAGGGCGTGTGGTACACGTCACTCGCTATGATCTTCATGAAATGAGAAAATCTAAGTATGGCGTAATGAAATTTTTATCTATGGAGGCAAAACACAAAGAAGTATACAAAATTACTTTTGAGACAGGCGAAGAACTCAAGTACAGCGACCTAAGAATGTACTCAGAACATGACGGACCGGTTCGTTTTTTTTAATTTATTTTATTCAGATAAATCAGTAGTTTGTATCACATATAAAAAGTAAAGTAGTATTTTATATTTACAAAAATACATAACCAATGGGCGACCATTATAAATAACCAAATTGAGCAACGATTTTGGTGCAAAAAAATATTGTGACGGATTTGAGCAACAAAATTGAGCAAAAATTTTGAACATTAAAACTAAGGGAAGAAATTGAGCAACAAAATCGATTTATAACTTTAAACAACAAAATTGAGCAAATAAATCTACCCTTAAGTTACTACCAAGTTTCTACATATAAAATGTTTTCATTTGCCTAGTGTTGCTGCTCAATTTTGTCGCTCAATTTGCTCTATCATTTTTATTGCTGAATTTCGTTACTCTGAATTATCGTTCATTTTTGTTGCTCGATTTCGTTGCTCAATTTCGTTGCTCAAGATCGCTGCTCATTTTGCTTGCTCAGTTTAGTCTCCAAGTTTTGTTGCTCAAAATCGTCGCTCATTTTCGTTGCTCGATTTTGTTGCTGAATTTGATGTCTCAATTTGGTTGCTTAAATTTGTTGCCCAATTCGGTTGGCTTAAATCGTAGCTCATTGTCGTTGCTTAATTTGGTCGCTCGGCTGGCGTGCTGAAGCCCAATGCTCAAAATCGTTGCTCAGTTTGGTCAATGAATTTTCGTTGCTCAATTTCGTTGCTCAAAATCGTCACTCATTTTCGTTGCTAAATTTCGTTGCTCAAAAGCGTCGCTCATTTTCGTTGCTCAATTTCGTTGCTCAAAGTCGTCGCTCATTTTTGTTGCTCATTTTGGTTGACCAATTCGGTCTATTAATTTGTTTTGTCAGGATCGCTGCTCATTTTAGTTGCTCCATTTGGTTTTTCAATTTTGTTGCTCAGGTTCGCTGCTCATTTGGGTTGCTAAATTTGGTCTCTCCGTTTTGTTGCTCAATTTCGATGCTGAATTTTGTTGCTCATTCTATTTGCTAAGTTTAGTTTCTCAGTTTTGCTCAATCTCGGTGCTGAATTTTGTTGCTCATATCAATTGCTCAGTTTAGTCTGTTTTGTTGCTCAATTTTGTTGCTCAAAATCGTCGCTCAAATTCGTTGCTCAAAATCGTCGCTCATTTTTGTTGCTCAATTTGGTTGCTCATAATTGTCGCTCATTTTCGTTCCTCAATTTTGTTGCTCATAATCGTCGCTCATTTTCGTTGCTCAATTTCGTTGCTCATAATCGTCGCTCATTTTCGTTGCTCAATTTCGTTGCTCAAAATCGTCGCTCATTTTCGTTGCTCAATTTCGTTGCTCAAAATCATCGCTCATTTTTGTTGCTCAATTTCGTTGCTCAAAATCGTTGCTCATTTTTGTTGCTCAATTTGGTTGCTCAATTTGGTCGCAAATATTTGTAGCTCATATTGGTCGCATAGTATTGCCGCTTAATTTCGGAGCTCAACTTTGTTGCTCATTTTGGTTGCTCACATTGGTCTATCGGTTTTGTTGCTCAATTTCGATGCTGAATGTTGTTCCTCATTTTATTTGCTAAGTTTAGTTTCTCAGTTTTGTTGTTTAATCTTGGTGCTGAATTCTGTTGCTCATATCAATTGATCAGTTTAACCTCTGTTTTGATGCTCAATTTCGTTGCTCGAAATCGTCGCTCAATTTCGTTGCTCAAAATCATCGTTCAATTTCGTTGCTCAAAATCGTCGCTCATTTTCGTTGCTCAATTTCGTTGCTCAATTTCGTTGCTCAAAATCGACGCTCATTTTCGTTGCTCAATTTCGTTGCTCAAAATCGTCGCTCAAAATCCGTTCTCGTTTTCGTTGTTCAATTTCGTTGCTCAAAATCGTCGCTCATTTTCGCTGCTCAATTTCGTTGCTCAAAATCGACGCTCATTTCCGTTGCTTAATTTCGTTGCTCAAAATCGTCGCTCATTTTCGTTGCTCAAAATCGTCGCTCAGTTTCGTTGCTCAATTTCGTTGCTCAAAATCGTCGCTCATTTCCGTTGCTTAATTTCGTTGCTCAAAATCGTCGCTCATTTTCGTTGTTCAATTTCGTTGCTCAAAATCGCCGCTCACTTTCGCTGCTCAATTTCGTTGCTCAAAATCGACGCTCATTTCCGTTGCTCAATTTCGTTGCTCAAAATCGTCGCTCATTTTCGTTGCTCAAAATCGTCGGTCAATTTCTTTGCTCAATTTCGTTGCTCAATTTCGTTGCTCGAAATCATCGCTCATTTTCGTTGCTCAAAATCGTCGGTCAATTTCTTTGCTCAATTTCGTTGCTCAAAATCGTCGCTCATTTTCGTTGCTCAAAATCGTCGCTCAATTTCGTTGCTCAAAATCGTCTCTCATTTTCGTTGTTCAATTTCGTTGCTCAAAATCGTCGCTCAAATTCGTTGTTCAAAATCGTCGCTCATTTTGGTTGCTCAATTTTGTTGTCAAAATCGTTACTCAGTTTCGTTGCTCAATTCCGTTGCTTCAAATCGTCGCTCATTTTTGTTGCTCAATTTGGTTGCTCAATTTGGTCGCAAATATTTGTTGCTCATATTGGTTGCCTAGTTTTGCCGCTCAATTTCGTCGCACAATTTCCTTTAGCATTTTTATTGATCAATTTTGTTGCTCAAAGTTGTCGTTCATTTTGGTTGCTCGATTTTGTTACTCAATTTGGTTTCTCAATATTGTTGCTCAGGATCGCTACTCATTTGGGTTGCTGAATTTGGTCTCTCGGTTTTTGCTTAACTTGAGTGCTGAATTTCATTGCTCATTTTAATTGCTTATTTTGGTCTCTCAGTTTGGTTGCTCAGTTTCGATACTCAATTTCGTTGCTCAATTTTGTCGCTCAGAATCGTCGCTCATTTTCGTTGCTTAATTTCGTTGCTCCAAAACGTCGCTCATTTTCGTTGCTCAAAATTGTCACTTATTTTCGTTGCTCAATTTCGTTGCTCAATTTCGTTGCTCAATTTCGTTGCTCAA
>JAQFZC010000392.1:0-53729 GCA_034695205.1 Dicyrtoma fusca
TTGAGCGATGGACTTCAGCCACAATGCTTTTAAGGCAGAATTGGACTTACGCCACAATGCACCTTCACCGACGATATGTAGGTAGACCAAAAGGGCACAGAATACTATACTACAAAGTTGTACGACGTACAGTTTTTATTCCAGAAAGACAGATATTTGTAAGCAGTATAATTTACCTAGAGAGTTCCAATGAATCGCCTCCAACAAAAACGGGAATTCGTGAAGGTCTGGTTAAACAAAAGGTACAGATAGCATGTTGGTTAGTTATTTTCCCGTTTACTTAGTTACGACAATACTACAAGTGCGACCGACTATGAAGTGTAACAGCTTGCCCTTCACGAAGATCCGCCCAAGAAAATCATTCTATACCATTATTTAAGAGATTTCTTATAGTACTCCCCAATTAAGGAGAGTCTACATCAAGTAACGAAAAAATACACGGGGCAATTTTTGCAAGAAAATAATCATGCATAAACACGGAGCACGGTTACGGTCTACCTTGAAGGACAAGATTGTTACACCAGTGTGAATTCGCAATTACACGTACATAGGTTTAATTACATTCTACGTACGAGCTGGTTAGATACAACAAGTATGTAATGTAGGTACATACCGTTGGTTGGAAATGAAAGAAGACAGATATTACAGTAAGAATGGTGAATGTATATTAACTACTACTTAGATTGAGTACGTGGACGTTTGTTTTAAATACGTTACCTGGAACCGAAGTTAGTCATCGATGAAAGACTAGAGGCTGATCCCGTTCTTTGCATCTGCCGAGCAGCACTTTGAGCACTGGATGGCCGTGTGAATGATAGCGCCCTGGTTAAAGTTTTACACCAAGACGTTAGTTAGGTTAATTTTACTATAAAGCAAAGTAGTTTACGATGGTGACCGGCTACCTGGTCATCAAGTATTAATATTATTGTGCAATTATTACTTAATTAGGTAAATACGAGAATGAATGTAAAATGCTAAACTGGCTAATAGTGGCTACCAACCAGCATGCATAAGTTGAGTAATGAAAATTATTGTTATTAAAACTATTTATGAGGGCAGTTAATAGTTGTTGTTGTTCTTTGTTAAACTTAGTTGTGGCTTTTGATATTAATAATGACTATATTCGACCAAAAGAGGCTCAATTTACAATAATACCAAGCCCATTTATTTTTGTAGCTGCCCTGGAGAGTTAATGCAGATCATAAACTAATAATTGTATTTAAAAGTCAGTGCTTGGTGAGAACGAGTGCAGTTGTTGGAACTTTCACAGATGCGTATGCCATAATGCCATTCAATTATACACCGTGCGTAGAGATGATTTAATCGGCAGATACTTACTATAAGGACTTGACTACAACGACTATATGAAAAGTACAGACTAAAGAAATCGGGCAGTAAACAATGCAAAAATAATACCTGAGTGAAGAAGGAATGTAGAATCTCAAGGAATGAAAGCATTAAAACAACTCGACTTGAAAATCCACGCGACTCCGTAAGCTATGTTTCTAACCTTGATTTCCTCTTTGAAAAGTAAGCAACATGATATACATAGCTACCTAACAATAGAATTTATCTTATGGGGACTGTACCGTTTCTTACTTTCTAGTTTCACGATATGGACTTTTACTACTTACACTGGGAGTTCATCCCTGAAGGAACTTCATTCTACACAGACAAATCCAGTGTAAAAAAAATCAAGTCTACATTTCCATAAAAATAATATATGTAGGTCTACTCAAGTACCTACTTGAAATATAAGTTGTTTATTCAAACTGAAGGAACTAAAGCTTGCCCTAAAGACTAAATGATGAATTTAATCTTTAAAACAAACAAAAATATGACAATACTTATCCAGCATGAGTCACTACTTGAAAAAGAAAACTGTGATTTTAGACCTTTCCCTGTAGGAGAAATAAAACAGAATTCTATCCACAACTCCAGACGTACTTGTAGTACTTTTGTGAGCTATGAAACAGCATAATTATTATTAAATATATTCTAATTTTAAACACAATCGATTCACGATCCAATTAAAATAGCAACCACAATATGAACAGCCATTAAATCATTTCTCAGTGCTGGAGCACTACTTGGGCTTTAATATGAGTGCCGTGACGTAAAGAGGAAGATGACGGTACGCATTTTTGTATGGAGTGTGCCTGGATAAGGAAATACAAACCGACTCAATCTATTAGCTTACCTTTCGCTACTGGCAGCACTTGGACTTCTTCCCCTTGGACCACTACTTCCATTCACATTTGTATTCAGAGAAAACGGAGCTCGAGACACAGGAGTAGACGAGGCTAGTGGCTGTCTCAGGCCTGAACTTGTACCTGAACTTCCCCGCTTCAGACTTCCTGACCTCCGTACAGGGATGCGACTACTGGTGTAATCGTCTAGAAAATAAAGTAAAACGTATACGTTAATAGTTGAAAGCTAGCTGCTAACATTCGTGGCACTTTATAAGACAAAAAGCCCTGAACTGTACGAGCTCAAAGCCATTTAGCCTACCTGTGCTGTCCAAGGAAGCATTTGAGCCGGCACGACTTGGAGGTTTACTTCCAGAACGGCTACCAGGTGTACTGCCGCCTGTTAGACAAAGAAACATATCGGATTTAAAAATTATGTTTAACTCACGCACTAACTAACGCAAGCACCACCTGAATCAGGAAAGACCAAACTACTTACGTCCAGGACCAGCAGAAGATTTCCGGGGCAAACGAGACATAGCGAAGCCATCGTCACTGAAAGTGCTGTCAGGTGTCGTTCGGTCGGTCGATCTCGCCCGTCCCATGGGGACGCTTCGAATACTTCGTTCCTTCACCTTAACGACACATTATTAGAATATTAATAAAATGATTTATAATTTATTTACGGGCTGTGCAAAGTGATCAGCAGCAACACAGAACCATTTGGCTTCTACGTCTACTAAACTATCAGTACCCAAACCAACTTCCAAAATAAGCACGGGCTTAAAGCACACAAATCATAAACCACATCGCGGAAGACCGTTTGCTTAAAATGTAAACGTTATACTCATATTAAAAAGCGTACCATAACATTACAGTAATGGTAAAATAAAATTGCAATTCAAAACAGCACTGAGGTAACTTTTTTCCCATTTGAAATACACACCAGTCAAAATACGCTCAATGTATACAAATATTTCTCCACGTGCAAACGCATAATCTTCTATAGGTTTAACTGACATATACGAAAAACATGCGTAGCGTACACATAAAATGAAATAGATTTTTGTAATGAAGCAAACGCAATACGAAATAAACTAGGTAGGTATGCAAGCTTAGGTTGAAAAATTTAGTGGAACATAATATACGTATTCCTAAAAATGTATTCCTAAAATATTAGCACCTGTTTATTAAATTACGTCATGAAGTGAGTTGCAACATCTAGTCATCTGTATTCTATGATTGCATGCAATAAATGGAAAAGGATGTACCGTACCGTACGTGGTCCGAAGTAGGTACTGAATCTATGCTTCAAGTTAATGGCACCAATTCATAATGTTCACTAACTAGTATACCCATTACATACATAAGTTAAATATTACTTACACATGGGTAGGTAAAAGGTATAAGTAGGTATACATGGGATTTTCATCTCACTATACATATTGCACAATATATTTTTAACAAAATGCACCAAAAACAAAGCATTCATATGTCAAACCAGGATTTTATACTGGGTAAACTGTTTCACGCGATCACGATGAAACCATAAAGTACATAATACATAAGGGGGTACATAATGTAGGTAAACACATTCAACAACCAACAGCACTCCGTAATACACTTAAGTGTTCGCTCTCATGACTAATGCTGCCCACTAAATAGAAGTAACATTCAGAACTTGACAGCTCATTCTACAATATTATTAATTATTTCTATGTATTAAAAGATAACTGACTAGTCACAAAAACAATGTACCAATAAACAACTAAACAAAGTGTCTCCAAACTCTGCTAATTTTTAGTGAAGCCCGTAATAATAATAATAAAATTATTATTAATAGTAATATAATAAAGCGATCCTCATTTTGAATATTATATTGATGCCCAACACAAATATAGGTAGCTAATACAAACAAATTTATTGAAACGACAATAACTGAACAGCCATCTAGCGTAAGTAGTACTTTAAACTATAGGTAAATAAAAAAGTCTTCAAAATTAAACTTTGAAGAGAAAACAAAAAGATATTGTTGAGCAAAACTGCATAAGACAGGAACATAGACATGTTTTGTTGTGAACATTACCCACTGATAGATTGGTCTCCATCTGGAATTTGCCTTCAAAATCCTAGTGGAAGAGTGATAGCTGGCGGAGGAGGATGAAGAGCATTCGCCATGAAATGATGATGATTCCCCCATTTCATTGCTCCTGCGAATGCTCTCGAAAATTGGCTTCAGTTGTGCCAATATGTACTCAGCTAGCGAGGATATGACAAGACAAGACAACAACTCATACCTTCTACACCAACTAATTTCACATAACCACACATCCTTCACACTTGACACGTCCCCTTACACCATTACAATCAAGGAAACGAGCTCACAACTACATACTTTATTTTATGAATTACCCACAAACCATGTTTGATGGTCGATTTTATGATCTAACTCATAAAATATTCCTATTTGGTTCTGCTAATGTGTTTAATTAATTGACTTAATGTTCGAGTTAGTTTAGAGATAACCTCCGCGTATCTCCTGACCTGAAGTATGGTGCATGAATGAAGACTATAGTTAGGTACACTGTGCTCGAAGCAACTAGATTTTGTTTCGAAACGTTGCCGTTTAATGTGCAAGGCGAAATGCATAAGAATGCTCAATGATGAAATGTTACGCCGCTTACAACAGCAACGCCGAGGCAGAACCTTTGGGATGCTATTTTAAATTTGTTAAGAAATTAAGATCCGTGTGTGAAGCTAGTATTTTAGCTGGCAGTGAGAAAATGCTAATTGACTGCGAGCCTTTCTCATGTATTTAATGAATTTTTCAACAAAAACATAAGAACGTTTCCTGGAATTCCTAGAGTTAAGCTGATGAACTAAACAATCACAACGGAGAATGGAGGCAGTAACTTTCATTTATAAACCTGCTCTCCAAGAATGGAACCCACGACTTCAAAAATCATACAACCAAGAAATACGTAGGTACAAAGAAAATAACACCAAAAAAGTAGGGAACGAGATGCAAAACACTGAGTAATCTCTAACTCACTAAACTTAATGCAGGCAAAGTAGCAGAGAGAAGCAAAGTGCAAAGCAGTGATTTACAGGCGCTTAAAACTAAGTTCATCATAGGCATCCCAACATAAGAAGCTGAGGAAATAAAAGAAATTTAAAAACCTTAGTGATGGGCCCAGCTGCTGGAAGTGACTGAGCCGAACGATTTCCACTCTGACTGGAAATCGTGGATCCACTAGCTTTAGACTTGAAGGCTGTCATTGTTTGGGAGACACCGTCGGCCAAGATGAACTGCTCTCGCAACTCGATATTCGTTCGTCCCTTAGCTACTCGTACACATAAACCAAACAAAGAAACAAACATGCCAAACTATTGTTAGTCTCAACCGACAATTCAATCTGACAGACCATAAAACTTTATATTGCTACGGTCCAAAGCTATTAACGTGAGTGAATAATACAAGCGCAACTTTAAACTTTAATTTGAAACTCACGCAACACGTTTTTTTATAAAATGCATTCAAAAAGTTAGTGTTTTGGAAATCATATATATGTAGGTATACCAAACATAAGAATCACATAACAAGACCACAAACTTAAAATCATTTCATGCATAAATCACTGAAACAAGTGCAAGAATTTAAATCAAGAATTGTAATACCAATGTATGTTACTGGACATACTATAAATGTAATTAACTGAACCAAGCGAAATTTCCCCATTTAAGACGTACCGGAATTCAACAAAAAAAAATAACTCTGTTACGTCAGAATTTACGTAGGTAGTAAAATAAAAAATATATTTTAATTCAATAAATTCAACATTTTACGTATTATCCTGGATTTGAGCAAATCTTGATGATGGGTTGAAAATATTTATAATTTTAAATCAGCTCAATAAATTTAATGCTTATAATTGTACAGAACATAGGTATTAATCAAATTTATACATTAATTTCTGCATAAAATGTTTATAATTTTCGTTTAAGAAGGCTAGGTGTATCAACTTATTAAAAACCAGCTTTTTTATCGGGTTTCGTAATGTAAGTATTACCTACGCAATAAATGGTAACTATCTTTCCAGCTTAATAAAAGCTGGCATCGTAGTGTCTTATAGTTTATCTTTGGAGATGTGAATTACCGTCCAAGAATTTTTTATTCATGCATCCTAATTAAAAACCCATAATAATGTAAATAAATTAAACTAAATGATATAAACACGAATGGAACACCAAAGTCAATATGACAAACATGCAACTAGTACATACAACGCAAATAATGAAATACCAACCAGTGTAATACCGTAATTGAAAGTGACAGTGATCTTAAATTGCAGCACCATACTGCTCAAACCAAAATGGACACATAATTCAAGAAACAAAAGTAACATCCACATAAGAAATGAGGCAAAACTACCATATGCATGAACAAGTACTAAAACAAAAGACTGCAAGGACGACTCTTTTTTGTGGATGGTCGTTTCCACAACACATTCGTCATATCCACTGAAGAACTCGGTGAATTAATAAAAATAAAAGCATAAAAAATAATTACACGAGTTAGAAGATCAATTTTTATCTGCGTCTTTCATGGTTAGGACGAATTTGTTTGGAAAAGTGAAGAAAAAAAACTAGATCCAGCCAGAGTAATATGAAATGTTTAACGGTTAGCATGAAAACAATCCCCTTACAGACACAACTGCGGCTGTGACACGGAGATCCAAACGGACAAGATCGGTCATGTTCCAACGGTGAGATCAAGTCCGGTATTAGATGTAAAACCACTTCAAGAGGTAAAATAGTCGAAAATGTACATTCACATGAAAACATTCGTACATCAATTTGAATGACAAAATCTCACGCTACGGTGATTATGTAGTTATTTCTCGATTGTATTAGCACATACGAAAGCAATTAGTTTTAATATTGATACATGTCTCTAGTACACAGGAACAGCATTCCAAACGAGTTAATTCAAAATCGTCTAGTAACACAATTATAAGTAAAATTTGTTGCAGACGTATCTATCAACCTGTCCTTCACTTAACAATGAATTCAATAAATAAAAGTCAAATAACGGGATATGGTTACCTAAATGTTCCATCTAAGGAAGCAATGCAACAAAAAGTTTACTCAAAAAAGGCTATAAAGACGCAAACAAAGCGTAAGTTGAATAGATTTATATGGTTTGATTATTTAATGCAATTAACCATGTTACAAGTTGAATCTATTTACCCTGTATGCCCACACGAATCTTTAGCACGCAAATTAAAAACTACTATTACATGTTATGGCAAGGTACTTCATGATTCTTTTCACCGACTAAGAGGAAACTCTGCTTGTCAGAGAAAGCTTTACAGCTACAGCATCTGAATGAGCCTGCATATCTGACCACCACGATGCAAGATACCAAAACTATACATTAGGTATATAAATCTATGTAGTTGCAACAATTTATATGAACCCCAAACGAACCCCATAGTACCCCAGGAATGTACCAATGCCTAAATAGAGATCTAGTACAACTGAGGTCACGTTTTCCTATGTACTTCCGAAACAAACTTGTACTAATCGGTTGAAGTACGTTTAGTTATCTACAGGAATTCTGCATATGGAATGAGCAATTTTAAACTCCACCATTAAGCTGGTGCACGTGACAATAATTATTCGATGACATCCTGAACATTCATAAAAATAATTTTCTACTACCGACTACTAGGAGAAACCATAAGTAGGAAAACTAATTATGCTCTGTTTCTGTAGTTCAAGCTACATTCCTTGAATATAGGGTAAAGTATAATTATGAAATGTAGTATGCACTAACAAGTTGTCCTGTACCTAGTTAAAAATATTTTGACGCACTCTTCCTTAACTTCTACAGAAAGAATGACATATTAACTCTCAAAATGTATACAGATAGCTTACTAAATGCAAATACTACATAATACTGGGAAAACTCACCTCTGCAAGGATCATTCTTGACCAAAAATTCGTCAAGGGCAACCCACCCTCCTCCAACACGAACCATGACGGTAGATCGTAAAATACGAACCAATCTTAATTTTTGACTGTCTCCAAACTGAAAATAATCGTACACGTTGAATTAAAAGAAGTGGGAAGAAAATAGGGTAGGATTAAGGTTTTTAAAATTATTGCTGAATGTTAAAAATCCTAACTATACTGATTTCAAACAAGAAACACTAAAACGTCTCCGACGTTTTAAGTCATTACAATACAAGCGCCGACAGCTGAACGCCAAATAAACAATAATCGAAGGGAAAAACACCGCAATTAAGGGGCATCACACGAACGCATACACTGTTATAAGACGATAACAGTAATCGATCAATCAAAAGTAGACATAACAAACGTCCATCACAAATTAATAGCTGTCTTATCACAGAAAATTGTAATTTAAAACTTCTAATAGAAAATAAGCAAGAGAGATCGGATTTTTTTAAATAGATTTGGGTTAAAAAAATATAGTTCGAGTAAAAAGTATGTTGGCAATCAAAAGCCCATTATTACCCGATATTTGCCTTCACCAACTTGGAACACACGGAATTTCTGACGACAAGTACATTTCATGACCTGTCGCTGGATTTCATCGTCAACGATATCAGCTTCAGCTTTGTCCGTTTTCTTTTCTTCCCAGTCTGGACGCAGAGCAGCAATGAACTCCATGTAATCAATCAAGTGGTCACCATGATCGAACATATCAGCTACAGCATTCATCTCTAGACGACTCGTTGGGAACTCTGTAAAATTAAAAAATATATAATTACCTAAATCATCAATAGCAAACAGATGAATCTTCTACAAGGCAATTCCCTAAACAAATATAAATAAAACATCTATCACCAACTGACATCCAACAGGAAAAAACTTACTTGTCTTCATAATTGCATCGATGAATTCCTCTCGCGGAATAAGACCGTTGTTGTTTCTGTCGATCTTTCTGAACAAGTCCGTGACTCGAGATTTCTTGTGGTTCATGAACTTCAGGAACTGAAACAAAAACAAACAACATAAGGTCACAGACAACGCCGCTATTTAGAAGTGTATTAATTACAAAATATCATCAGACAATAGCAAAATGACACATACCCGTTTTCTCCAGTCTTCCCAGCTGAAGTTTTTGACTTTCTCTAATTCTTGTAGATAATTGTACTTATCTTGAAGACGGCGTTGCCGTTCCCAAGCCATCATCCAAACATGCTTCCATTTGTCCCACAATGCTTTCACTCTTGGATTTTTAATTTGAGGTTCAATGGCCTTGCTGTATAATACCCGAAAAAAATACAAACATTGATAATATTTTTCCATATTTGCTTAGTAGAGTATGGCTGCATTCTAGAAATTAGGCAGTCATGATTTAAGTGTGTCAGTGTTCAAAAATACCACTAATTCCTACCAGTTGAATTAGTACGGTAACTGGATACAATTGCAAATAAAATAAAATCATGTTACAGTTTACCTTAGCTTCGTTAATTAAAATACCTATATTACTTGTAACTATTTTATCCTTATATCAGTCTTATGAATGATTTTAAGTATTTAATTCCAAGTATTAGTTTTAATTTAAATTACCTTACGGTTACTGTCATCTTATTTAATTTCTACATGCTACAGCTCCAAAATTATAAATCGAAATTTACATCTACATTTCAATTCCCAAACATTTTTATACACATTTTACGTAAAAATGCGACTACAATCTATTACCCCACAAGGAAGCACCAACATCTTATTTTCATGCAACTAGCAATCGAATAACCAATCCAAAAAGCTCAAAAAGATTCACTAGATAATTACTACCAATAAATTTTAATATAGGTACATATATGTAATACATTTCATGATTGCAAACCAAAGAGCTAAAACCAGTAACATGTAATAAAAGCATCTATGACGAGTCTGTACCTTCCTCTACGATCAAATCTTGGTCCAATATGTGGGAATAAGTCAGGTGACTTTTCTCGTCCCGGACTACACCAGCAAAAACGAAATAAAACAATAACCAAAAATAATCAACATGCAAGAACTTATTCTATTTTACTAATAGCACCTTGAATTTAAGCATTTCTAAACATAACAGGCTACGGTATAACAAAAACTTAACAAGAAGCTATAAAACGAAAGCAAAAACAAGCTTTATATACTGTGCTTAAATCCACGAAAGAGGAAACAGCATTAAAACAAAACATAAATAAATACTGAGCAAAGTGTTTTCCTGAAAGAATTCATTTATAATTATTATTGCCACGAAAACCACAGTATGGGTGCTAATCCGAGAAGGGCTGTAACAAAGTTCCAGGATAGACAGGAGGGTAAAGCGGACTTACTTTGTGCTTTTCTAATACACTTTCGTACAACCATTAGAAGCCAACTTTGTTTAAACAACGGTAGTTGAATTGATAAATTAAAATAAATGTAACCGTAATAGTACAATAATGGCCACCTTTATTAACTTAGGAAGCGGAATTTACCGCAATGCGTAACAAAACACTACATTGAAATATGTGTTTTGAAACTATCTTAAATTCTGGACATTATTTTCTCCATATTGTGCATCTACAGCAAAAACAATAATCCTACCAAGCAACACTATATTCAAGACTAGGGTTTGATAGCCACATTGTGTCTTGGGCGACATGTAATGTGCGTAGGTACAAATGCTTTCAAAAAGCAAACAACAGCAATGGAAAGTGTGATAAACCTTAATCTACGGACAAACCGTCTCGATTCTACGTAATACATAGGTACCTATGCAGTTTTTCCGGAATATTAAACACATGCGTACACTTATTATGATAAGTCCGCTAAAAAGGAATTTCAAAGTACACTCGGTGCACAGCAGACGGGCTACTAATACAAAGCACGACTAACTTTCGAAAGAGCTAAATTTTGGAGCGCGGAATGATATTTTGAAGAAAACTAAATCATAAACAAAAATAAAAATAAATCCGAACCTTATTCTACGCTGTGCCAAATCCAATTCTGGAGAAGTCTCGCGACTTTCACCACTGAAGAATGAAAAGAAATACAAAAATGGTATAAGTCTCATGCTTTGCGGTTGCAAAAACAGGCATTCTTAAAATAAATTCGAACTATTTTGAAAATATTAAACCAAAAAAATGTGGCATATTACCCAGGTGTTGTGCTTCGTAGACGGCTTCCAGGTCTTGGTTTGCCCGCTGGTTGGCGGGTGATTAACTTTGGTTTGCAGACAGAGTCGATTTCAGGTTGACGTTTAGCCATTCCTTCCATAAACTCTTTGTGTTCCTGTTACATATTACCGTAATTTGTATTCTCAATCCTTTTTGTGCAAACAAAATAATAAAAAAGAACAATTGCGAAAACAGTTACTTTAATTAGTATTTGAATTTCCCCTAAGTCGTCAGGAAGAGGTTCTGCTTCTAAGTTCATAAGCGTGTCCTCACATCTCTGTAACCAGTTCATAAGTTCCTCCAGCAGATCTTCCATATCACGAAGGGAAGCCAGGTGTGCTTTAAGTTTGTCCCCTCGCTAAAATTAAATGCACCACATTTATAACTAATATGTGTTTCATATGGAATTACTTTCAAACAGAAGCGGATAACTACTAGTTCATTACCTGCTTAGCCCAAGACGAAATTTCGTCCCAGCGGGACTGGATGATGGATATCCAGTGTTTGATGACATTAACTGCGTCAGGATGAGCTTTAGCGAGAATGGACTTGGCAAGATCTATTGTGTCATCCTTCTCACGTTCTTTGAGCAACAGCTCTCTCATGAACCTACATTATACACACAATTATTTCACGTTACGAAGGAAAGTAATAAGCCCAATTCAAACTCAAAGGAAACAAGTAGGTACGTTGGTTCAAGCCGT
Source organism: Dicyrtoma fusca (assembly GCA_034695205.1). Classification (NCBI taxonomy): domain Eukaryota; kingdom Metazoa; phylum Arthropoda; class Collembola; order Symphypleona; family Dicyrtomidae; genus Dicyrtoma; species Dicyrtoma fusca. The sequence continues at coordinate 12,079 of JAQFZC010000392.1, forward strand.
TTTTAGTGAAAGTGACCTTGCTGAACATTACTGGAGAGCACCTACTGCCACGATAACCGCTAACACATAAAATGAATACACTTACTTCTCCTGCTCGTCTAATAATCTTCTTGTAGATTCTTCATCTTCAGGCAGCGAGCCAGCAAAGCGAAGTTTCATTTCAGCATCCGAGAGCCATTCTAGAAGCATATGAACAGCCTTGTGCAGCTTCTCAGCCTCCTTCAAAGCTTGCTCAAGGCGCTTGGATCTAGTTTCACACTTGCCCTTGATCCTATCGAAGAAAGTTTTAATTTCTTTAACGTGAGCCCGAAGTTTTTCCTTCTCTTCTGCAGAAGCTGTGTCCATCATTTCCTCAGCCGTTCGCACCACATCATTCATTTGAGAGCGGCGATTCTCCAATTCGTCCTCAATTTTCTACGGAACACAACAAAGTTTAATATCACTTAAACGTTGGATTACTACGAGTAAAGATTTTTCATGCTCGATTTCAAAAACATACCTTATGCTGTTCTATTAGAGCTAATACTGTGTCCAAATCCCCATGCACTGGCCCATCGTCAACGACCAAATTGTCGATTTGTCTAAGCCAATCTAGAAGTTCTTGAAGGGCATCCTTGAACTGACCAGATCTTAATAACGCTTCTTCAAGGTTCCTCTGCCTTTCGACACTCTTATTACACACGGAATTCCATTTGTTCTTCAAGTCTGTTAACATCTGTCTCAGTACGGGCTCATCTGCCTTGGGTGCTTTGTCTTTGAGATTCTTGCCCATCTTCATGGTGTTATCATATATGGGTTGTTTGGCACTCAATAATTTTTGGAATTCTTTGTGCTTGGCTAACATTTGCTTAATCTTCAAAGGATTATTGCCTGCCGTGGCAGACATTTCGTCCAAAGTCTTTTCCGCATCATCCAACCATTTGCATAGAGAAGTCCAAGCATCGTGGAATTCTTTTGCTTCCTTGAGACCAAGATCCAATGCCCGTGTTCTTTCTGTAGATTTGGAGACGACACGGTCCCAACGATGCTGAACACTTATGAGCAAGTTTTTGATCAAAATAACGTCTTGCTTCTGGCTGAAATACTTGAGATGGTTTCCTTTCTTTTCGAGGCTCAACATTACTTCACGGTGAGCTGTAACTTCTTTTTGGAACTCCTTGTGCGTTTCTACCTGTTCGATGACTTTCGGAAGAACGCGTGATACTGGCTCCACACCTAAATTTAACAAAACACATGTAAACATATGCTTGATTATCAAGCTTCATTTTGTTACTGACAACTTAAAACGGTGGAAATGGGTATGGTTTTAATTTCTAGGAAAGCATACTAGTGAGGTAACGTTCCGCTTCCGTAAGCCAATCAATGAAATCTTGAACAGCCTTGTGGAATTCATTAGCTTCTTTCAACGCAATTTCGAGCTTGATTTTCTTGTCATTGGCTCGATTCATGACACTCTCCCAGCGTTGACGTAGCGTTCGCAAATTGTGCTGCAAGTTCGTCGCAGAACCATCAGTAGACTTTTTCAAATACTCCTGGCCTTGTTGTAAGACAGCTTCTACTTTGGGTCGGTTCGCTTCTAGTTCGTTGTATATTTCCTAAAAAACCAAAACACCGTTGTGGCGGTATGAGTCTATGGAGTATACAAAAATAACTAAATCTTTACACTAATTTTTATTGCGTACCATAAATCGGGCGAGTTGCTCCGCAGCTGTTTCAGGCAACCCCCCAGTAGGTTTTGAACTAGAAATGGCAGAATCAACCTCTCCTAACCACAAGAGTAAATCTTGGATCTCTTGATTAAATAGATGCGCTTCACGTAGTGCATCTTCCAACTCTTTATGCTTATTGTTAGCTTTATGTTGAAGGTCTTCCCACTTTCTATTTAAATCGTTTAGCTTCTGCTGTGTTTTTGAAGCATTTTCGGAACCTTTCTCAGCTTCAATAATTTGACGACCTGCGTCATTAAGTGTGTCAACACTGTTCTGATGTGCCTGTATGTCATTCATGATGACTTTCAATTTTGCGAGCTCAACCTCAATGACTTGAGGGTCACCGAAGACAGGTTTTAAAGAGTCCAATGATTTGTTTGTCTTATCAATCCATGTCATAAGCTCTTGCAAGGCATGCTGGAATTGACCCAAGCGGAGCAAGGCGTTCTCCAGTTCTCTCTGCCTTTCAACAATTCCTTTAAGTAAATCATCCCACCTGCGATTAACTTGTCCCAATGGCCCCTTGATCTTAGCAGCTTGGTCAGGCGACGTTCGTTCCGTAAGCTCTTGTGCTTGTCTATTATGATTAAATAATAATACCGTTAGAACAATTTAACTCTTGCAAGGTGTATTCTAAAAATTATTCAAAATAGCACCAGATGTTATTGAAGCTTAAAACAGTAACAGCACAATAAAACGTGCAAACAGAAAACGTGAATAGGTTTATATAATAAGTTGCGTTAGTATTTAGTCACATGAAAGTGTGATCATACTCTCAAAGCTAGTGCGAAACACAAAAGAAATTATACACTGAATTGCCAACCATCATAAGCAGTTTCAATGTGAAGCTTAAAGTACTGTAATGAAGGTGAATAATTTGTATAACTAAAACGACGACGAAAGTACAGTGTGTTAGCAACGAATGTGTAAGTATACCGAATACAAATAAAGACATCACGAAACAACAACAAAAATCAGATTACACGACACGACAAAGGAAAAAGTCACTGATCAGCTATGAATGCTGACAAATTTACTTGCCTCCATAGAGTCCTGATGGTCAGGAAACCAGGTTAACATTTGTAATATGTTCATTTGTTCATTATCCATATCCCAACCCATCAGACCCACCGACCGAAAGTTATTAAGTATCAAGAAACAATAAATCATGGATTTTGAAATTTGTACAATGAAATATGAAGAATCATTCATGATAATAGTATCTATGTCAAGAGTTTTATTTTTACACCTTTCCGTTAATGATTCGACATGCAAATGGTACTAAAGAATCTAACCAATTTGCTGTAGTTAAGGGCGAAGGAGAGAAGATTCGAATGAAAAGAAATTAAGATGAATAATAGTTATTAACACCAAGTAAACACAACTGACCTGTTCAATGCTTCAACTTTAACCATCATAGGGTCGACGTCATTCTTGAAGTCCTTCAATTCCTTGATCTGCTTTTTAACAGCATCGATATCTGCTCCTATCACATCAAAGTTAGCTAACCGCTCCTCCGCTCGATCCAAAAATTTGAGTAAACTCTGAAATACACACAATTTCATGAATTTCAAAGGTTCGAAATAGTTAAGCTTAATGTTAGAAGCCTCCTGTGGGCCACACTATAAAGCATTACTAGGTAATAACAATGTCAAACAATGACCTGCAGAGTGTCATGGAATTCCATGGCTTTCTCCATGGCGTCAATAAGATTTTCCTCTCGCTTGGCGAACAAAGCTGTAATATTGTCCCAAGCTGAATCTAAGTCCTCGATATTCTTTTTGATTTCAGGCTTGTCCTGATCTCCACAAATCTTCATCAGATTTTGCCCCGCTTGACGGCACTGCCCAACTTCAGGTTTAGCCTTGTCAATGTCTTTTTTAATGACTTTAAGAGCATCTTGCTGTTTTTGAATAGCTTTAGGCTCCACAGCAGGTGGCTCCTGGCTTTTGAGAGTTTCTTGGAGCGCATCCAGCTTTTCCATAATAGCTTGTAGTTGCTCCCAGAATTTTTCAGCCAAAACAAGGGCTTCATCGAGATTTTTACCACGCTGCTTCGTTGCTTTCTGAATCTGGTCCCAGAGACTGTTGAGCCGATCTAATTTATTTCTAATGTCTTTGACAGCTGGGTCGTTCTTATTCGGAGCTTTGGAAATAACATCTGCAGCTGTATTCTTGACAGCGTTAAATGCATCTTCTCGTTTCTTCATGTCATCAATAATGGCAGCATTTTCATCGATTTGTTCTCGGATTTTATCCGGATGGGCTGAGATGGCCTCAGCATTGTTCACCTGGTCTGCCGTGCTCTCCAAGGCGTTCAACATTCCATCTAATTTGTCTTTAAATCGACTGGTTTCCTATAGTACAAATAATAAAAAGGTTATACATCAAATTGAGGAATCTGTCAAGTAGCTGTTCGAATTTAATACCACTGAATAATTATAACTCACTTGTAGGGCTTTGTCAAGAGCTTGCTGTTTCTCCCGTAAATGAACTTTAAGGGCATTGTAGCGATCATTGTCAGCGTGCATAATTTCCTGAACTTTACCAGCATCATCTTCATTGCACAGCTTAGTAAGCGCACCACCAGTTTTGTTCAATTTATCAACAAGTGGCTTGTGTTGATTGACTGATTCGAGGAAAGCTTGAGTTTTGTCTTGCAACTTCATAATTTGATCAGGGCGTATAGCAGGTGTTTCCAAAATTTGCATTTCATCTTCCATGGCATCCATCCAATTATTCAAATCTATATGAGTCTCGAAAAAGTGTTCAGCAAGAGGAAGAGCTTGTTCCAGAGCGTTCAATCGGTCACTGCTCAATTTAGAAACAGCTTCCATAGTTTCCTTTAGATCTTCTGCCTTTTCTCTGAGAATAGCCGTATCTTCACCTTGTGCAGCTTCCCGTAGTACTTTCTTGGCTGTGGCCAGAACATCACGCACGCGACCTTTCTGACTGTTAATTTCGTCATTCAACGCCCTATGCTCTTGAAGTTGAAGGCGAACCACATCTGGTTCACAGCTGGGCTTCTCAGCATCTTTGATTTGTCCTTCAATCTCACGGAACCAATCCAGTAAGTCGTCGATGTCACTTAAAACTTCCATTGATCTCTGCGTTTAAAAAAATAATCATTTAGTTACTTGTGGTGCTAGTAGTTATAGTATTTGGTAAATTAAAACAGAAAGTGCTTTTTATTACCGCTTTAGACATCTGAATTCGTTCAGCTCTTCGTTGAACCTGCTCACAAATGGCGTCAAAACGTCTGTTATCCCGAGTAACTAGACCTTCAATTGTGGAAGCCCCTTCGCCTGGTGATAACTGACATAACTGGGGTCCCACCAGGTTGATAAGTTCAAGCACCTTACGTTGTTCAGGAATCTCCGCTTCCAGCCTTTGAATTTCTTTCTCCTGGGCAGCAAGGCTGGTATTATCTAGCGACTGGAGAAGTCCTTCAGCATCCATCATCCAATCAGATAAACTATTGTGACATTCATGGAACTGAGTCACCAATGGAAGAGCTTCCTGAGCATTCTTAAGCAAATCTGAAGCTTTGGTTGTTAAATCGCTGAATCGACGAGTTAGGGAATCTAACTTATCCTTCAACTGAATAGCTTCATCATTTGAAATATTTTTCATAAGGTCAAGACCAGCTTCAACCGTCTCATCTACATGCTTTTCACGATGCTTTATTTCTTCGGTCAAATCCTATAAAATACGCATAAATAAAATGTTGGTTATTCATACTGTTAATTCTGTGGGATAATAACGCAAATGGGAACAACTGTTGGTAACTTTATTGTTTAAACTGATGACACTTACAGCAAGACGATCCATTTGATCCAGAAGTTTATCTTTGTGAACTGAAACGACCTTGTGCTTGTTCAATCGTTTGTCCATATCATCCATCCACTTAACAAGTTCTTCGTACGACAGAACAAGATGGCGCAAACCAGCCTTGGACTGCCTCAGAAGTTCTCGCAAAGCCTCGGATTCATCTACAAGATTACTGTAGCGATCTGTAACTTCCTGGAGCCTGTCTGCAACGTTAACCGCTTCTTCATCGCCCACCAACTCCATAAGAGCCGTGGCTACATTTGCAAGATCGTTAAATTCGGGTTGCTTCTTCAAAATGTTGTCGTGAAGTGCCTGTACAAAAATACTTACTGGTTAGTCAAGCATAATTTTAAGAATATAATAACCACGTTTGTAGTGCACCATCAAAGAACAGCTTAAAAAGATTAAAAACTAAAAACTTATGGCTTACGTCATGCTCTTTAATTCTTCTTTGGATTTTGTCTTCGTCCGTGGGAATGAGAGACATGTCTTTAAGCTTCTTGTTCATTTTATCTAGCCAGTCCTGGAGGGGTCCGAGTTTATCCTGGAAATCTTTAGCAACTTTCATCGCATCCTCCAAGACCTTCTGTCTTTCTTTGGCTCCATCACATAGATTATCGTATCTTTCGCCCAAATCATGCATTTGTCCTTCTATGTGAGCCCTCTCCGCAGCATCCGCATTAGCTGCAATTTCCTTGCCCATTTTGAACAGAGAAGTGACAGATGGTTGTCGGTCTAGCAGCATTTTGTTCAAAAACTTTTGTTCCTGCAATTGAGCTTTCACCACTTTAAAGTCTGCAGAAGGTGGCTTCTGGTTAGCGACCATGTCTTCAATGTCACTCAGCCATTTGTCCAACCCTTCTAAAGCTTCCTGGAACTTTCCAGATTGGAGTAGCGCGACATCCAGTTTTCTTTCTTGCTCATTAATTCGTTCCTTCAAAGCATTCCACTTGTCATTTAATTTCTCCAAGTCCTTCTCAAGTCCTACGGTGTTGACTCCATTTGCAGCCGTCTGAATAAGGCCATTTCCGGTTTTGTTACACTCATCAACTTGTTTTCCCACGGCTTCCACGTACCTAACCTTAAATTCTTTGAACTGTGCTTGCTGAGCTCTAATAGCATCAACATCACCACCCACTGACTTGCTAAATGACTTTTCTTGACTGATGAGATCGTTGATTTCATCATCGGTGGCGCCGTACAAGTCGTAAAATGCTTCGAGTCGTTGCAAAGTTTTGTCCAGTTCATCTTCACGAACTTTGGATTTTTCTTCTAGCCGGGTGACCTGTCTCCTCATATTCTCAATTTGATTTTTAAGCCCTTTGGTGTCTGAGGCAAATCCTTGACGTATCAAATCTTCAGCAGCAGCAGCAGCTGTTTCCACATCATCCCGCTTGTTCTCGAGCTTCCCTGAGAATTTCTCAAGTTCACGAATTTGAGTTTTGACTGTGGGGATATCCCGGCCCACTGGTTTCATTGCGTTAAACTCATTCTCCAAATCACCCAAGTCCGCAACAATACTTTTGACTTGATCGTTGAATCGAGCCATTGCTTGTTGTGCTGACTCGAGATCGGAGGAGCGATCGTCCAGCTTGGATTTAAGATTTTCATATCGATCCATAAGATCATCCACGGCATCTTGAATGTGAGTAGGATCACAGCTTTGGTTGTTGGCTGTTTGGCACAAATCTTCCCCTTGACGTCGAACATTGTCAAGTGGCTTCTCAAGCTTTTTGGCTTCGTCCACCAGAGCTTTTATTCGATGAAGCAATTTAGGGTCTTTACTGCCATCTCCAAGAGCATCGTGGGAAGCCAATTTGTCTTCACAGCGATTGAGCGAATTTTTAACGTCTCGTACGTTATCATTGAATTCCGCCAACTTCGCAGCAGCGTCCTCCAATTCTTGAGCTTTCTGAATTATCGCATTTTGTAAGGCATCCCATCTCTCCTTCATATCTTGAAGTTCTCCCTTGACGCCTTCCTTGTCAATATCACAGGCAGCAAGGAAAGTTTCTCCCAAACCCCGGGTGGTCTCGTACTCACCGGTGTGACGCCACAAATCATTTTTGAATGCTTGCACTTCCTTCAGCTGTTTGTCAATATCTGCTTTCTTGAATGAGGTGAGTTTGAAATTGTCAAACTTATCTTCAGCTTGCGTCAGCCACGTCAAGAAGCTTTCACGAGAACGATCGTATTTGCGGCAATGCTCTTGACATGTCTGGAGTCTTGTGTGGCGGTCCACAGCTTCCTTCTTGAGTTTATCCCATGCTTTTTGAATTTTATCTAGATTTTGCTGAATAGCTCGCTGGTCACTCTTACGTGAAGTTTTAGCAGCTAAATCCTTTCCTTTGTTGATGGTCATAATAATTTCATGTTCTTTGCTGGTTACTTCTTTATAAATTGGCTCAAACTCTTCGTACTGCCGTTTTAAAATGTCACGATCAGCAGAGACAAGAAGTTTCTCAGAAAGTCCGCTGAGTAGGTCGTGTAGCCATTCTTGCGCGGCTTCACAGTCTTCATTGAATTCGATAATATCTTTTTTAGAATTTTCCAGTTCTGCTTTAGCATTGTCAAGCTTCTTCTGGCACTGATTAAATAGACGGCCAACCTGTCCTAATTTCTGTTTAATATCACTCTTAGCAGCTGGATCCTGCAGAATGTCACACAGTTGCTCACCAGCAGCTTCAACATCCGCTAAAACGGGACGTTGGTTGTCAAGGTTCTTTTCAATAGCTAACAGTTTCTTAAGCGTCTCATCGGGATCTCCCTTTTCGACTGAGAGATCATCCAAGTCATCACTGATTTTATGAAGATTATCTTGAAGTTTGTTTAGATTATTGAAAAAGTCCTGACTGGCACCAGATGCAGCATCCAAATGTCCTTCACGGTCATCCAACTTATGGAGTAGGTCATTCCATTTCTGGTTGACGTTGGCCAGCTTATCTTCGATTTTACGACCATCCGGAGAATTCGGGTCCGTGACGGCAAGAATGTTATCACCAGCCGTATTGAAGCTATCTAAGGTTGGTTTTTGAGCACGGAATTCATCGCGCATAACTTGAACTTGCTGCATTTGGTTCTGAACAATGCGTGGGTCTGAAGCTATAGGACCCAAGACGCTCATCATCTTTTCCTTGGCATTGAGCCATCCGTTCAAGTTATCGTGAGCATCATGGAATTCTTTGATGTTGTCCAAAAATCCGACTCGCTTTTTACACTTGTCCTGTAGATCTTTCCATCTATTATTGATTTTTTCGAAATCATCGACCAAGTTTTCTGCTCCAGGTACATTTGGTTTTCTCTTGAGAAGGTCGCCAATTTGCTGTTTAGTATTGTCAAGGAGACCTTGCTTGTCATACAAGTCTTCAAGTATGTTCTTAACCTGTCTCAGGACTTTGTCAGCTTCGTCCCGACTTTGTGGAATGGAATCCTTGGGCATTAGCCGCTCCTCTTTATCCAAAAACTGACTCAGAGTTTTGAGGCTATCATTAATTTTCCTAACGTCATCTCGAATAGAATCTAACTCATTCTGCCTATCGTTGAGTTTCATACCAATAAGGTTGTAACGATTATTAATTTCATTGAGCTGGTGTTGAACAGGGCTGGCATCTTCCAGATTAAGGAAACCCTCCTGAGATGAACGACGACTTCCAAATCCACTTGAGCCACTAGGTGACATAGGGCTTTGTCCAGTTCCACCGAAAGTTTTGGATGGAGATGGACTACGAGGTTCCGACGCTCGGAAGCTAGACCGTTTGGTTGGACTGGTAACTAGCCGTCTACGTGGACTATCGGCTCTGTCACTCCTGGAAACGGCTTCGTAGGCTGCACCGAGTTCATTTACTTTGTCGATTGTTGAGTTATAGTCCCGATGTTCCTTTATCAATGGCTTCAGTTCGTCCGTTTGCTGCTTAATAAGATCAACATCCACGGCTACTGGTTTCAGACTTCCAACTCGAGTTTCCATTGATGTTAACCAATTTTGAACTTGATCACGGAGCTTCTCATAAGCATTTAAATGTTCAGCTCTCTGCCGACTTAGCTTGACTTTTTCGTCCAATACTGCATTCAATTCTTTCCACTGGTTTTCAAGGGCCTGAAATAATTTTAATACGCATTTTAAATTTAACGTTCGTATTACCCTACTTTCAAAGCAACAACCACCAACAAAGGTTTATCATCACAACATTTTGGGAACCACAATGAGGTGCTTTAGTTCGTAGGACATATAGCAGTACCTTAATTTTATCCTTGACAGGTTGAGTGTCAGTCACGTCCTTCTTGGTAACGAGTGCTTTACCGGAAGAAATCATATCTTCAAAATCTCGTCTTCTTTCCTCCTTTCGGCGCATAACATCATCGAGCAAAGCCGCAGCACTATCACCCACAAGCTTCGTCTCTATGATCTCGTTCATATCTGCGAACCAATTCTCGAAGCTTTGGACGGAATAGTTAAAGCTATCTAAAGCAGTGGAAACCTCGTTCAAAAATACTGCACGATGGACTAGTTTCTCCACGAGTTTTTCATAGCGAGACAGAACGTCCTTTAGTTTCCCCTCAACTTTCTTGGATACGCGGGAATTGCCAGATCTGAGAAGGTCATCAGCAGCTCTAGCCATACTTTCAATACTGGGACGGTGAGAATCAATATCAGCTTGTGACATTTTTACTTCCCGGATTTGCTCATCCAGTCTCTCTCGAATTAAACTCGCTGGTTTCATTATGCTCCTACAAAGAGAAATCAAAATTAAATCAGTACAGTATCTAAATGTCACTATTCCACGAAACCGAAATAACTTAACAAGTTCAGGAATAAAAATTCTCCCATTTGCCCTTCAATGTAAATTCATACCTTAAGTTGTTTTCTGCAGTTGTAAGCCATGTTGAAATGCTGTCAACAGCATCTTGAACTCCTTGACTCTGAACTAAAGCTGAGTCCAAATCCTTCATTCGCTCACTCAAAACATCCAGAAGATTTTGGTACTTACTCTCCAGCTCATTGGCAGCTCGCTCAATCTGAGCTCTTTCTGCGGGCGAAAGATCGTCCATGCTACTCAGAAGATTGTTAGTGGCCTGTCGCACATTTTCGATAATACGCCCATTAGACAAGACTTCGTTCTGAAGAGCCTTCGCTCTGGCGAGTTGGTCTTCCACTTGTTTTGGTTCTCCAGCGATCGGCTCTGATATTACCTTCTGTACTCTTGGCTGTATATCTTTGAGCCAGGATAATGCTTTGTTCAAAGCATCCTGGAAATCTTTCTGCTTATTACCCAAACTAGAGAGCCGATCAAACAACTTGTTTGCTCGATTAAGCAAGTCCTGATAAGTTGATGATAGATTGTTGACTTCTTGCTTCACTGTTGATTCTTTGGCTTCCAAGTATGGCAGTCTTTGAGGTAAGTTTGTACGGAAATCATTCAGAGTTTGCAAATATTCTCTGGACTCATCAATGAACTTCTGGGCAGACATCGTGATGAAACGAAGGTCTCCTTGATGAGCAATCACATCGGAGACGAATTCTTTGGTATTGTCCCTTCCACTGGAACTGAGGTTGCCCACATTACGTTCTTTATCTTCCAAAACTCGCACTGCCTTGTCCATCCAGCTTTTGAATGTGGAAACTTCAGTTTTGTATTTTTTGAGCTCGTCCGATCCAGTCAGCAATTTCCTTAGTAACTTCTCTGACTGATCTACGACCCGATCGTAACGAGTTTTCAGTGTCTTTCCGTTTCTTTCCAAGGATGCTATTTCTTCGGATGAGAGCACATCTCCACCCCTGGCAACAAGGTCCCTTACTTGATCCAAGCAAGATCCAACCGGCTGGCTGTGGTCGTCGATTTCATCTCGAATATTCTACAAAATCCAATAGAATGTCAAAATAGGCGTCGGACTAACGACAGATTTCATTCTACTATTAACAGTGGCATTGTTTTAAGGTAATTATTAATTAGGTACTACACAATTTATATAAAATGTATTCACTGTCTGATTTATTTTATCAGTAATAAAAAAATGCGAGAAATGGGATCCTTATTTTACTTTAACTGTCTGAGTTTGCCGCTTGAGTTCATCTACAGATTCTCGGAGTGGCTCTTGTGAGCCGATTCTCTTCTCAATATCTTGCAACCACTCCATAAGATTGGTCATTGTATTATCGCAGTTTCTGTATTGGGCCTCAATAGCAAGCTGAAAATACAAATCCATCATTTAAAGTACCATACAAACCACAAGCTTAGCAGCGGCAAAAATGTGTGTGAAAAAACATCCCAAGCAAGGAAAACCAATTGAAATATTGTAAATGTAATTTTTCCCCAAGAAACAACACAAACTTCATTGCACAATCAATAAGTAATCACTCACACATGTTCCAATCATACACACATGGAATTAAATAGAAAACATCTAATCAGCTGAAATGTCTATGGTTCAATCTAGTTAAAGATCCAAGACTACTAATTCAACATCATTGGTCAAATTAAATCATTACATGCTTCCATATATTCAAAATTCAAAGGTAACCTCTTAACGTATTATTACTTTCTACACTAGTAAATATGTTATCTTAACAAATACGCAATTATTAATGTAATAAATGTAAACAAATTCAATTCTATATAATTTTTTACAACATGTATAGCTTCAGCTTAGCTTATTTCAAACATCAACTTGCAAATTTAATTAACTGCATACATTGCTCTACTTCAACCCAATATCTACATAGCCGATATAAATGTATTCGCGAACACAACTCCTCTCCTGTACAAACAAGTTTCAAGTTTAATAAGTGTCAAAGAATGTTATGTGCGTCACATCGTTACATTATTATTATATCAAACACAGACATGTCGCTCGCATTCGCAGCAAAAACGTGGTGGTCAACAAACGTGTCATCGTGGTGTAAAATTGTTGTAAAAATAAGTATAGACAAGTATCTATAAAAGATACTAGATCAGCGTGACAATCTATTTCGCTAAAAAAGACGTAGTAAGTAGGGTGCCTGAGTGTAGACAAAAGCTGAAAATACACAGCACTTATTTCAGGCTATTTATGTAAGTAAATACAAGTTTTGTGATGTTAAATGAGAAGTATTATTAAATTAATTAAAAAAACAAACAAGAACGAAAATTCATAAAACAAATGGAAGGCACAGGGAAGTTAGAAACAATAACAAAAAATATTAAAACGCAAACCGATTAAGACTGAGAAATTACTGTGTCAATATTTTAAAAGATTGCTACAATGCACATCAGAGTACTCAGTATGATTTCACCGATGACAAATTGGATCTAATATTCCTTTTTAATGGAAAAATAATTTATAATCCTGAGAGCACAGAAAATGTTTCAGCCACAACCTTTTCTAAAAAGGAAGATTTTTTAAGTGTGCTTAATTTTACTAGGATCGGCATAAAAGATACAAAACGGAATTTTGAGCCAATTTTGTAATGGGAAAAATGATTCTGATCCGACGGAAACGGGTAGATAGTTCTGGCCCATCGTGGGATTTTAAGCACCCGGTACAAGACAGTCATAGGTTTGTAGGAAGTCGATTTTGAATGAAGAAAGTAAAATTGAAGAAGTACTACAGCAAAAAATGTGACTTTGGTTTTAAAGTGTTTTTTTTCGTAATAAACCCATGCAAAATGTAGCGCAAAAGCAGTTGAGATTTGTTCCACATAATTATATGAAATTACAATGACGATGAACAATCCAGCAAATTGCATGTCTGGCACCACCGTAAGCACCATGGGCAAAAACATTGTAATTATTCAAAGGATTCCCGATAAATTCAAACGCATACATTGAAACGCCTGCCATGCAATGCACAGCAGCAGGTGACAATCATAGGTGTGAACAAGATAGGCTTGATCAAACAACTCGACTAATTTAGTAAGTACATATATTTATAAGTTATATATTATTCAGTTGAGCGGTTTGGCAGTACAGCAGCAATTTGCAGCCCTTGCAGGAATCAGATGTACAAATACAGTTAATACATACTGCACTCGCAAAATTAATATTTGGATAGGTGAAATACATACAAAAATATACTTAGTAGGTAAAAACAAATCCCGCAAGCTGATGCAGAGTAGTTTAAGGTAGGTATATTTATTCTGTATCAAAATCTCAATCAATGCTAAGGCGGCACAGCTCCGTTTTTGTTCCCAAGAAGCTTTAGGGCTTACCCTGGCCTCCGCCGGAACCAACAATCCATTTTTCCACGCATCCAAAAGATTTTGCCGGACATTCGTGGCTGGATCCATGAGCCAGCCTTCATCCCCATCTATAATTTTCTCTGCAATAGCTGTCTCTAAAGGAATTATTCTGCCACTGTGGGGATCTTTTACAACAGTTGTATTAGGCTCAATTAAACCGTTTGCAATGGATTCGTTAAGTGTTAACTCAGGAGCTGTCGACGAAGCATACGGGTCTGCGAATCTACCAGTGCTTGGATTGTACATGGAGTAGTCCAGAGACCCTATCAAACTAAACGGGCTTCTTGGCGTCAGCACCAAACTTTTTTCAATCGCAACACTCAAAGGGATTGCATGGTTAGCTGCCGTGTTGTAGACAGTAGATTTGTCGGGGTCAACTAGAGCTAGAGGGTACGCGTCCGAAAGCTTGACGAGTCGTTTCTTCAGCGTATCTTTCACGATAGCTGAGTTTCCGTCGATGGCGTTGATATCTACAGCTTCTTTAAGTGACATCGAAGAACCGTCGGAGGGGTCACAGAACTGGCCAGTAGCAACATCTAAATAGTTTTTATCCCTAGCTAAATCGAAGGACACTGGCTCTCGTAGGAACACCACCGTACCTTGCTCGAAAATAATACACAACGGTTTTAACTTTCCACTTTCTGGTTCAACTAGGGCTCGTTTCTTAAGGTCAACTAAGCTCACTTTCACTGCCTCCCGAAGGTTAATATAGTTACCAGTATTTGGCTCGCGAACTACAGCGCTTCCTGCCTCTATCAGTTCACTTTTCACTGCATCATGTAGTGGCGAAGTTATCGATGTCCGCGGGTCACAGAAAGTTCCTCTTTTTAAGTCTATGTAATTCTCACTGATTGCTGTTCCAAAAGATACTGGCTTGGTCACAGTAATTACAATGTTCTTTTCAACGGCCACATCTAATGTGATCTGTTTTCCATTTCTAGCATCGATCACAGTTCCTTTTCTAGAAATTACGTCGTCATCATCCATAGCTGCCACAAATGACTTAATCTGCTGCGTTTTCAGATTCTGAACAGCTGTCGTTGTTGGGTCCAGTAGCTTGACTTGAATAGCTCTCTCGATGCTTACCCAGTCACCTAATACAGTATCGCCAATTTTACCGGTTCCTGGGTCGTATAAATGTTCTTCAATTATGTCCACGACCGGCAAGAATCTGTCTGTGGTAAGTATGAGACCGGAGTCTCGGGCTTCGTTCAGCGGTAAGGTCTTGTTATCTTTATCGTTAGGAACTCTGTAAATACCACGGATGGGGTCTAGTAGTCCCTGACTGATAGCACCGGGTAATTTCACTAGCTGAGATGTTTGTGCATTCTTCAAAACCGAAGTTTCTGGATCAATAAGCTCTTCTTTACAGGCATCCTCGAGTGTCAACTTCTTTCCTGTGGATGGGTGTATAAATCTTCCCGAGTCCTGTTCATACAAACCAACTTTGAGAGCCTTGTACAAGCTGAAGGCACTTTCAATGTCCACTATGTATCCTTGCGCTAAGGCATCACTTAAAGGTAAAACAATTTGAGGCATCTCACTGCTATCTTTGACTGGGACATACAGAAGTCCCTCCTGTCTTGCTATTATACCCACCCGACACGTTTCCACGAGACTCAATAATTTTCCGCTTTCCGCACTCCAGTAACAAGGCAAATTGGGATTCACAATCAGTCTACGAATGGCTTCATGAAGAGAAACTTTATTTCCTGTATTAGGATCCGTGATTCTTCCACTGTCTTCTGAGTACAGACCCAGATGCAAGGCTTTTTGCAAGGAAATAGGCATTCGACTATCAACAATCAGTCCTCTGTCCAAAGCTGGAATGAGCTCAACCACTTCGTTCTTTTCAAAATCTTGAACACTTGCATTTTCTCCAGACACAAAGCCTTCTGTGATAGCCACCTTCAAAGGCATTTTCTTTACAAATCCAACTCTAGTATCTTTCACATGAACTGAATCTGAGTCAATGACGTTCTTGTTTAATGCATCCGTCAAAGTCAACTTCTGTCCAGTTCTAGGATCTAGGAAAGTGTGGCTATCAGGATTGTATAACCCCTTGAGAATCATTTCACTCAGTGAAAGTGGCTGCTTTACTTCAATGATCCAGCCAGTTTCAAGAGCCTCAGGCAAGCTTGCGGTCTTTTCCGAGCCAACTCTGACGCTGCCCGCTTGCAAGTCTACGATCTGTGTCTTGACGGCAGTCTTAAAAGGCACAATTTCGTCGCTAGTGTATAGCTTGACCAGACATGTATCAACATTAACCGAATTATTTTCCACAGCATCCTTTAAGGGCAACAGCTGTCCTTCCTCAAACGCCACCGTGTTCGTCTTTGCGTTGTACTTGCGAGTATAAATTGCGTCAGGGAGTGCTATCCCTGCAGAAGGTGGGATAAGAAATCCAGATACGATAGCTTCATCCAGGTTGAATTCGGCTCCTGTGATTGGATCAACAGCTTGCCCAGTTTTTGGCTGAATTAAGCCAGATTCGATGGCGTCTGTGAGAGTGACAGCAGAGCCACTTCGGGGATCTCTACAAGTCAGAGCATCTTTTGAAATTTCGCTTTGATCAATAGCGTCTTGCAAGGTGACGAATTCCCCTGAATCCTCTAATTTGATCAAGCCTGTGTCAGCGCTGTAGTGTCCTAACATTACCGCAACTTGAAGGGGGTAGGGCTTCTTGAACTTTCCAGCTTCCTCCCATATGGTAGGTTCGCTTACAACTTCCGCTTCCTTCTCTACTAATTCCAATGGCTTCTTAGCTTGCGACTTGATTTCTACTTCAATGGCTTTCACTGGGGCTACAGTTGGACTAACTTGCACATCTACTACGTCACTGCTACGAATAGTAGTGGCTTCAGCAGAGTCTCCTGACTGCTGATTCTTTTCAGCCAGTTTTTTAACGGCATCCACAGCAGCTTTGCCAGCTAAAACTGGGGCAGCCAGAACAGCTGCACCAGCTATTACAGGAGCTGCCGCAATAGCCAATAGTCCCATCTTTAAACCTTCTGCAAATGACATTTTCTTTCCTGAACCTGGATCTACAACTTGAATACTTTCAGGAGCAAGATTTCCTTCCGCAATTGCCGACTCTAAGGTAATCTCTTGGCCAGTCTTAGGATCCTTTACAACCACATTGGAAGTATCAACCAATCGGCTTTGAATAGCTTCAGCAATGCTCAGCTCTTCTCCAGTTTCCAAATTTTTCAACGTTCCAGTGGATTCCTCTACCGCCACTGACGCTGCAATGCCAGATGATGTTTCTACAGCGGAAACAATGGTTTTCTTAGGTTCCTTTGTCGCTTGTTCCTTGAAGGTGACAACAGCAGTAGTGGTGGTTACTGTTTTGGGGCTCTCGTCTGGTTTCAGAGATGGAGTCGCCACGATCACATCTTCCAAATTTGTTTTCTCTTTCAAAAAAGGTTCCAAAGAAGACTTTGGAGCATCTGGAAGAGGAACGGACACAAATCCAGCTTCAAGAGCTTGACTCAGCGGGAGCTCATTACCTGTAGCAGGATCAATGTACACCTGCTTTTCAATATTTACCATTCCCTTCTCAACCGCCGTTTTGATTGGAATTGACTCTTGGTTTTCAGGTTTAGGTACGACCATTACTACGCCCTTACTGATGGCTTCTTCGAAAGTAATCACTTCGTCAGTGATAGGATTTTTTAACGTTCCCTTTTCTAAGTCGGCAAGTCCACGCTTGACAGCCGCTGGAATAGTCATGGCAATTGGAGGAAGACTATCCCCAAGTGGATGTGTACACTGATCGTACGTGCCGGATTCAACCGCGTCCAAAAGTGTAATGTCGCCTCGAGGATCCTTGATGTTCCCAGTCTCGTTGCAAACCACATTCTTCTCGACCGCTTCGGACAAAGACAACCTTTCGTCTGACACGGGATCGATTACAGGGGACATCGGATTTAAAACATCGCTGGCGATAGCTTGCGTAATAGTTAACGAGCTGCCCGTTTCCGGATGGATAACTTTTTGTTCCCTGGGATCGTACAACCCCTGAGTTTTTAATTCTGGGACAGATAAACTTCGCCCCACTGGAAGGAGATAGTTTCCATCCTTGTCGATGATGTTCTGTGTCAAAGCTTCATTTACGGTAAGAAGCCTTTGCGTTTGCAATTCCAAAATTGCTCCCGTATTACCATCGATTTTACCAGACGCTAAGGCATCCTTCAAGTTAATTTCACCACTAGGACTTCTAAAGTTTTCAGGATTCGATAACAACTCTGCTGTCGAAGGGTCAACCAATCCGGCCTCGACTAGTTGATCAGGTCTCACCTTGATTCTAGATATTTTCGTGATAATAACAGTTGTAGTTGTAATCGTGGTAGTTGTAGTGATGACAGACTCAATTGGAATAATTTCTTCGGATATGATTAATTCTTCTGTGGTTATGCTTGTTTGAGACACGGTGGACGCTGACAGGTTGCTCCTTTGTTCATGTATTGTTGTTTCCTGGACTTCTTTAGCTGCTTCATCCTTTTTCTCTACAATTTCATAGGGTTGATCTAGAGGAGATTCAGCATCTACAGGCTCTCCTATCACAGCAATCACTCCCGTCCTAAGGGCTTCCTGGAAACTGATTGCCTGGCCAGACTTGGATTTAATCTCACCAGTATTTCTGTCTAAAATACCTTTTCTGATAGCTTCGTTGATATTAATTTCTTTTCCACTGGCAGGATCCTTGACTTTAACTTTGTTCGGTTTAACTCTTCCCTGTAGCACTGCTGCTAGAAGGTCGAGCTCTTCATCGTTCTCCTCGTCCAAAATTGTTCCTAAACTAGGAATAAACGTTATTCCCCTGGATACTCTAACCTTTGCAACTTGCTTTGCAAGGGGTTGGGCAAATTCTTCGGGTTTCTCCGATTCTTCCTCAATGGGAGTCTTCAATGGGGTTGTTTGGGACGATTCGAGGGGTGCAGACAAGACTGGAGTCTTTTCTTCGACAGGTGGGGTTACGACCTTCGGAACATCTTTTTCGTCATTTGGACCAAGTATGTAACCGGCAGCAATAGCTTCTTTTAAATTAAGTTTTTCACCTGGCCGGCTGTAGTGACCAGTACCGTCTAGGATTTGCTTTTCCAACGCTCTGACAAGTGTAATTTTCACATCTTTATTGGTGTCAACCACTTGAGCAGAGAGTGGATCAATGATTTTCAAGTGAATACATTCTTCAAAGGAGACCATTCGATCTGTTCCGGGTATGGTAAGTAACCCTTGGATGGGGTCTAATAGTCCATTCTTAATAGTTTCGTGTAGCTGCCAGCCTTTGGACGGAACATTCAATAATTCTGCACTAACAGATTCACGGCTCTTTACCTGAACCACATCAATTTCATCAATGGAAGGTTCTGCGGGCTGAGTAATGTGTTGTATCAGTTCTTTTTCCTGTTCGCCTGTAATGTCTTTCGACGAGTCTTTTTCACTGCTTTTGCTAAATTCGGAACTTTCGGGCATTTCAACGGCAGACACTACCACTGATAAATCTAACGGTTCTTTTTCTTCCGTACCCTCAACTTGAATTTTAGGCTGATGATCTCCGGTGGACGGTAAATTGCCAGCTGCCTGTTCAACGGGAATCAACTCTGTGGTAGATGCAATAATTTCAGTTGCATCACCCATTGGTTTTGTAATCACTTCTGGAGCTTTGCTTGGCCCCCCAATACTACTTTCGGTACTTTCTGACGTCGCTAACTGGTCAGGTTGTTCTACAAGGACGGGGTGTACATCACCTTCAGTGTTTTCTTCAACACCAGCTGACGAAGGTGCAGCTACCTTTTCAGCTGGTACCACTACTGTGGATAACGCCGAAATTACTGTAGTTTCTTGCTCTGTCAAGGTTTCTGGTTTTGTTTCCCGAACAGCAACTTCTGCTTCGCTCAATTTCGCAATACTATCTTCAGTACCTTCTAATGGTAATAATTCGACATGCGTTGGCAGTTGTGTTTGCTCAGGGTAGGACAATTGGGCATCTGGCTCCTCCATGTCATTTTCAGTCTCTGATTTCACGTTCAGTCTATCAGATTTATCTGGCCCAGCTTCACTGTCTGGAGTTTTAACAGGAAGTGAGCTGCTCTCTTTAGGTTCTACTGGTAAATGATGCATTGAAACTTCAACTCCCTTTATGCCTTCTGAAGTCGTGGGCCCACCCTTCGACACATCACCTGTTTTGTATTCTTGCTCAAATTCCGCTGAATCCACAACGAGATCTTGTGAGGGCATCTTATCCGTTTTTAACGCAGTATCTCCTTCCACTATTTCTGCTGACTCTTGAAGAACTAGTACGGCCAAAGATTCAATGGTTTCGAGCTTAACATCCTCGATTTTAACACCTTCAGGAGACTTCACCGGTTTCTGAAGAAGGGCCTCTGCAGAGGACTCGATGGATTCAGGGCTTTCATCCCCAACTTTTGAAGACTGTACTGGTTTGTGTAAAACTGCTGACTCAACAGGTTCGGGGCTAACATCCTCCACTGTAACTGCTTCGGAAGGTAGCACCGGTTTTTGAAGACGGGCTTCAGCAGATGATTCCTTGATTTCAGAGCTTTCATCCCCAACTTTAATCGCTTCTAGAGATACCATTGGTTTCTGAAGAAGAGACTCCACAGTGGATTCAGTAGGTTCGGGGCTAACATCCTTAATTTTAACTGCTTCGGAAGGCTGCACCGGTGTTTGAAGAAGGGCTTCAGCAAAGGAATCAGAAGCTTCAGAGCTTTCATCCCCAACCTTAACCGTTTCTGGAGATGGTACCGGTTGCTGAAGAAAGGGCTCAGCAGAGGACTCGGTGGGTTTGGGGCTTTCATCCTTAATTTCAACCGCTTCTGGAGATGGTACAGGTTTCTGAAGGGCTTCAGAAGTGGATTCATTGAGTTCAGAGCTTTCACCTCCAACGTTCATGGCATCGGGGCTTTCTTCCTTACTTTCAACGGCTTCTGGAGATTTTACCGGTATCTGAAGGGCTTCAGCAGAGGATTTAATGGCATCGGGGCTTTCTTCCTTACTTTCAACTGCTTCTGGAGATTTTATCGGTTTCTGAAGGGTTTCAGCAGAGGATTTAATGGCTTCGGGGTTTTCTTCCTTAATTTCAACGGCTTCTGAAGATTTTATCGGTTTCTGAAGGGCTTCAGCAGAGGATTTAATGGCTTCGGGGCTTTCATCCTTACTTTCAATGGCTTCTGGAGATTTGACCGGTTTCTGAAGGGGTTCAGCAAAGGATGTAAGGGGTTCAGAACTTTCACTCTCAACTTTAAGCGCTTCTGGAGGTGGTACCGGTTTTTGAAGAAGGGCTTCAGCAGACGATTCACTGGATTCAGGACTTTCACCCTTAATTTGAATGGCTTCTATGGTGTCTTTATTCGTGGTATCTAACTCAGAAACATGTGGTGTATCTAACATGGAATCTTCATTCGCTAGGTTGTCTTGAATTGGGTGTTGTGTTTTATTAACTTCTAGTCCAGCATGGGTTTCCAAATGTTGTGGAATTTCACTTCGAGCGATTGGCTTAGCTTTCGTGCTTACATCTTGGGTTGACTGACCTTCGTCGACATCGTCTTTCTCTGGGCTTTTACGTAATTTGTCAACCAACATTTTCGTTCCAATAACAGGTGCGGCAACAATTGCAATAGGAGCAGCCAGTAATGACAATGCTCCGTACTTTAACGCATCAGCAAAACTCAACTTGGAACCAGAAGAAGTCGTCACCTCTCCTGACTTCTTATCAACGATCCCCTGTTCCACAGCTTGAGTTAAACTAATTTCTTTGCCGTCTGATGGATCGACCATTTTAACATCGTCTGGACGGATTTCCCCTGCACATACTGCATTCCAATAATCAGTCTTGTCGTCGCTTCTCAGCTTGCCGTCGTCCGTTTCCATCTGTGTTGTAATTTCTGGTGCAAGTACTTCGGCCTCTGCGGATTGTGACTTATGAATTTGCTCTTCGACTGACTCTGTCGTGTGAGAGGATGAAATAGCTTTTTTCACCGTTTCATCACCTGACTCAAGCGGTTCAGTTCCACCTGGAGGCTTTTCATGACCATCGAACTCATTTTTGTCAAGGTCGAAGGTGGATTCATCGTTTTTTTTCTTGGTCTCTAAGACTGAAACTGCGGCGTCTATTATGGACTCTGCAATAGGTAGGTCTTTCTTAGGCTCACCCGCTGCGGCATTTTCATCCTTTCCAGACATAGTTATTTCTTCAGTAGGAAGGTCTCCCTTAGTCACAATCGTAGCGGCATTTTCTTTCTTTTCATCTACTGTCGCTAAAGCAGCGGTGTCTAAAGGTTGATCAGTAGAAACTACAACCTCTAATCTGGTGGACCTACCTTCCGGTTCGTTCGTTTCCATCATTGTCAAGGCTGGAAGTTCAGTTAATGGAGCTACCTCTTGGGGTAATTCTTTAACATCTATTGATTCCTTACTTGTAGGCTCAACAGCCTCAGAGGAAACAAGAATATTGTCCGTGGCTACCGCACTGCCAACTGTACTTTGTTCTACCTTTATGGAAATAATTTGTGGATCACTTGGCCCTTCATTTTCTGCTGTCAAACTAACAACGGAAACTTCTTCGGAGCCCCCTGAGGGCATCAAAATAGCTTTTTCTTGGGAATCCGTGTCGGCAGGACGAACATTCACTTCCTCTTTTAATGTAGTGATTGAAACTGGGGTAGGTACAGTTGTTTCCGGTACTTCAGTAGTTGTAATCAGATCCGAGAGCAAGGCATCCTGAATTGAAATTTGACTATCAGCTGTGGCGGTAATTACGTCCTCGTCTTTTGGTATTTCGGAAATAGCAGCAGCTGGTTTGAGGACATCACTGCCTAAATTCGAATCCGCGGGAGTTCCAGTGGCTGCCAAACCAGATTCCGTCTTTGGACGTTCGCTACTTGTGTCAGCAGGCTTGCTGAAGATGGTTTGATCTTGAGTAGTTTCAGTTTCGACTGGAACATCTGTAAATGGAACTTTACCATCGCCCGGGGTTTCAACCGTTTCAGAAACTTCGACATTTATTTCCTTCCTCGTCGTTTCACCATCTGTAACAACGATTTCACTAATGATGGATTCAGCTTCCGTTGCCTTAGGACCAGCCGGTAGAGTAGTTGAACTTGGGGTCGCAACACACTCTGGAATTTCAGTTTCTTGTAAATCCACTTCCTTCTTTTCAGTTTCAACATTTATGTCAATGGGCTTGCTGGACAGGATCTCATCCTGTGTATCAGATACAACAACATCTGTATCTTGTAACTCAACAATCTTGTTCTCAACAACAGCCATATCCGTTTCCTTCCTTGTAATTTCACCATCTTCCACACTGAGGGGAATTTCAGCGACTAGGACATCCGTTTCCTTCTTCAAAGTATCACTAACATGCTCTTCAGGATATCCTGTGAGGGGCTCATCTTCTTTGCTAGCCCTAGGATCAACTGGAGCCTTGATATTTTCTGGAGCTCTAATGATTCCGATTCCGACATCCGTTTCCTCCCTTGCAGTTTCGATATTAATAACGGGCTTACTGGTATCTGATTCAACTTTGGGAGTCTCAGCATCACTTGGAGCCTTTACGTCTTCTGGAGCTCTACTGACCGTGACATCCGTTTCCTTCGTTACAGTTTCACTTTCTGTGATAGCAGGTTTACTGGAGACGTATTCTTCACCTTTCGCCTCAGTCTTAGCAGGGACAGAATCAGCCACTGAAACTTCAGCACCTTCAAGGATATCAGTGACGACCGTGATGTCGGTTTCTTCTTTGACAGTTACAACCTCTGTGACAACGGTGTTGCTTGCGTGGGCATTATCTTTTGAAGTGGATGTTTCAGCAGGGACAGCAACTGCGTTTGGACCCTCAACCTCAATGGGAATTTTATCAACTGCGGCGCGATCCTTTTCCTCAATTGCAGCTTCCCTGTGCGTGACAACTGGTTTAACTGTAAGGGATTCATGCTCTGCAGCCTTAGTTTCAGTCGATTGTGTCGAAGCCTTAATGTGCTCTTGAGTTTCAGCGACTGCGATATCCGTTTCCGTCTTAGAATCACTACCACGCTCTTCAGGTTCCCGGGCTTCGTGGGGCTCACTTTCTTTGGTACCCTTAGTTTCCGTCGGAAGAGTGCTTGCAGCTAGAGTCTCAACACTATCGGGAGACCCGGTGCCAACGACGTCCGATTCTTTCTTTGCAATATCAAAAGGTGTGTCAATGGGCTCACTGGCGAGGGTCTCATCTGTTTCAGTTATAGGTGAAGCAGAGACCTCATTATCAGTCTTGAACTTCTTTTCAAAAGAATCAACTACCTTAGGCACACTCTTGTCTAAATCTGTAGGAGTAATACCAGTACTACTTATGCTTGGTACATCGGGAGTTTTCTCAAGTTTCACCTTATGGTCTCCGCTTTCTGCTTTCACACTAATGGTTTTTTCAATTATATTTAAAGTAGTCACTTCAGAAGTATCTTCAGGAGTTACTGCTTGGTGGGGAACTTTGATTGCAGTTTTTGTGCTACTTTCCACAACAAGTTCGGGGTCGTAACTTCCAACAACGGGAACGGTTGTACGGGCTTTAACTGCAGGTTTCAGTATAGCTTTGAGTTCACTTGTTTGACGTTCACTACCTAAGCTAGTAGACTCATCGTTGCTTACAACAGCTGTTGTTACAGTAATGTCGGTAAGGGACGAGGAGGTAGGAGTTCCTTTAATTTCTGTTAAAGCGTCTGACGTTGATTCAATGGATTGCGTGGGAGTAAAAGTTGTGGAAACATCGACACGCGCTTCACGTTCTACACCTCCTGCTGTACTTTCATTCAATTTTTTAATGTCTATATCACTAATACCCATCTGGCTCCTAGTCTTAAGAACCGCTGAACTGATATAAGTTTCTGGAGCCTCCGTTAATTCCTTGGGTGGTAGAACTTGAGCAATTAGGACACTCTTCTCGTGCGAATGTACTGGTACGGCTGGGAATTCTATTTCTTTGATTCTAGTAGAGGTGGGCTTCTCAGTACCTTGTTTCAATTCTGTCTCACTGATAGCTGGTACAATATGCGTACTAGTTATCTCACGAGACACACGTTCAGTCAAAATGGTAACGGTAGAATGGGTACCTGCTTTAGGAGCCTCTGTTACTGAAACAGTATTTGCTGGTTCCCGATAATGTTCAGATGGCAATGGTTGATGTCCCAAGTTAACTTCAATGCTGGAGGGCGACACTTCTGTGGAATATTTGACTTCCAAAGTCTGGACTGGAGTGGAAATTTTGTGGACGCTGGACACTATGCTAGGTGGTACGCTCTGTGAGGAAATGAGTGTTGTGGTGGTTGTGTGAACATTCATCTGGCTTTTGGATTCATCCTCAGATCTGGGACGAGGTGCATCGCCTACCACATGCGTTTCCATACTAGAGGAGATTTCTCCAGTTTCTGGATTAGTAAACATTCCAGTGGACGGATCAATCAGTCCTTGAGCAACGGCCTCTTCAAAGCTAATTTCTACCAGTTGTGATGATTTGGCTTTCTTCTCAACTGTGATACGATGTCTTATTGTAGTTCTGACGCTGGCGGCCGTTAAATTAATATTGTACAGTCCCTTCAAAAAGTCGGCTTTGTCAGGATGGAGCGATCCGTTCTCAACTGCAACATCCAAGGGACAATAGATTTTGGTATGCGCATCTAAAACTTCGCCACTAGGAAGTATGGTGTTCGTGACGACAGCCTCTAGCACAGTTAATTCCTTCTTCGGGCGTTTCTTTGCTTTGGAAGTTGACTTGACAGGCTTGAAGAAGCCGCTGTCACGCTGAAGAGTCGGGTACACTTGAGGGTTAATTATCTGTTTCTCTGCAGCTGCTTGAAATGAAATATATTCACCGTCTTCGTCCTGCACAGTACTCTTCTCTGGGTTGATTAACTTTAACTCCACTGCTTTGCTTAAACAAATAAACTGACGCGTTGACAAATCTAAAACACACGGAATTGTAAAAATCGAAGTTCGCGTGACCGAAGACAAAAGTCCTTTGGCGGCAGCTTCTCTCACTGTAATTAAATCATTCGTAAGACTATCCCTCACAAAACCTTCGGGAGTAATAATACCTTTCACTAGAGCCTCTTGTAAGTTGACCAATTTAGCTTCCGAAGTATCACTAATGGTTTTAAGATCTACGTCTAACACACCCGCAGAGACGGCTTCGAGAATCGTTAGACTTTTCTTCGTTACTGGATCGATAATAATCCTTGATCTGTGAGTAGTTTTATTTTCATCGTCGTCAATTAGATCCAGCTCACAACAATCTCTCAAACTCAGAGGCTTCATTATCATCAAAGATTTGCGCGATGCTTCCAGGGAGGACTGGCTGTCCCACAGCCCTGTCCGCTCGTCGATTAGATTATTGTCGATTGCATGCTGGACCGACACTCTTGCACACTTAACTGGATGAAAAACTTCCGCAAAATCTGGATTAAGTAATCCTTTTTCAACGGCTTCGCTGACAGCTAAAGATTTCCCTGAAAACCTATCTTGGACACGAATGCTCTGTTGCGGGTATGCTGAAGTATTAACCGTAACCAAACCCTGGTCAATAAGATCGGACAAAGCACTGCCCGGTTTACTCACTTGTGCTTGGATTGTGAATAGACCCTGATGATATGCAGCGGGCAGGGTGCCAATCGGTTCAAGTCCCAGAGCGACATGACCAGTCTGCAAATCGATTGCTAAACTAGATGGATTTTTAACCAAGTCAACTAAGAAAGGAGGACTGGAAGGAATAGCTAATGTAGAAGTTGAGACAACTTTAGAAGAAGAGTAAGAACCAGAAGGAGTGCATAACACAGTTTCGGCAGGAGACTCGTCGCTCGAGCTTACCTTTTCACGAGTAGCTACGCCTAATCGAACAGCCTGTTCGGCGCTGATGGGAGACCCCGTCATGGGATCGATAAAGGTTCCCCCTCGACTAAGATCATACAAACCACTTCTAATAGCATCTAAGAGTGTCAAATCTTGTCCAGTTTGTGGGTCAACAAGGCCACAGACTCCAAGAAGTTTATGAAGGATGCTCGGCTCTACGTAGCCTTGTTCCGCTGCTTCTTGAAGACTCAATGGTCGCTTAGTTTTTGGATCAATGAAATTGCCCGATTTTAAATCAATTAAGCCACAACCTATAGCTTGTGCTAACGTAAGGGCTTCCCCAGTTGATGGGTCTGATATAACGGGGATCTGAGTTGCAGTTTCCGTTGAGATTCCCTCTTCAACTCTTACAATTCGCTTAGCGGAATAAATCTGAGCAAAATGTAAGCTAGAACTGGAGGGACTCTGGGGACCATGAGAATACGGGTCTCCAGTCCCATTAGTGTGAGTGTCTCCATTTTTAATTGGAGTTACCGAACGCTTTTTAGGCGTTGGAACTGAAACTGGACTCAAGGAAACACTAGCCGTAGATTTTTGTTGAACGAAATCGGTAACATCTTCGGCCTGACTTCCAGGAATTTCACTATAAATTAGCAAGTAATCGAACAATTATTTAAACTAGAAATATGTACCCAAAATCTACAGCGTGTTCCAGTGAAAACTATACAATGGCATGATGCTGTTTCTTTTGAACGTACGACGAAATTTTAATATCACCAACCACTTCAATTAGTGTGTGGACAGGAAATTTAAGGAGTTCGAGTTTGATTAAACTTGCTAAGGAATAACCAAAGATACGGCTAATCAATCAAAAATCACAAAAAATAACGTTACTGTTATACGGCCCGACACCAATATTATTACTTTTTACAAGGTATTGGCCAAAACTTTTCAAGGATTAATTGGGCTAACGTAAACAAATACATTTATTTTCTATCGTTTGCTAAGACCTTTTAGAAACTTCTAACAAACATCTTAAGAAAATGTTTGGAAAAAAGTCATTAAAGCTCAGTGACCTATTCAAAAGTGTTAAAAACCTTAGTTTTCCAAACTTAACCACAGAAAGGCCGATTTTGAAAACAAAATCGAATAGTGGATTGAAAATAAGTCTAATCATATTCAAAAATAGGTCTTATCACTATTTAAAGTCTTTAGTGGCATTAAAGTTATACAATGGGTTCAAAAGTTATAGCATAGGACAACGGTATATGTACTTTTCACTGGAATATGCTGTTGGTACCTATATCTACAAAAAATAGTAAATTACTAATACTTGTACACTATTACCTCATCGGGCTAGTTGAGTCACGAGAGGAGAGACACATACGGTAAGTTCGAAGTGGACTAGGTGCAGGTACAGTGGACAATGATAGCTGTAAACAAAAATATCCCGTACATAAGTACTGAATGTGTGACTTCCTCAAATGAGATTTTTAGAACGCTTTAAATTAAATTTAACAAGCTTTTTTTAAGTGCTGTCGGTGTAGGATTTCTGTATGGATCACAGCTTATATTGATGAGTAGAAGCAAACAATGGAAGCATGCAATGAATATTTAAAATTGAATACTTACTTCGAAAGTCGGGTCTTCTTGCCGCGCTATAGTTGTCAACTGTTGAAGTCTGTGATACAAACTATCGACTAAAAGTTGGTATTTGAGGTTTAAGAGATCCAGCTCTTGAAGAATGACTTCATTTGAAGACAATACTTTGGCTTTCTTGACTAGACTTCCATCCAAACTGGGATGAACTTCTTCCAAACTCTGACGATATTTTTCCAGCGTTAAGTCGTAGGTCTAGTGGGTTAATAGAAATGTGAGTGTGTTAATATTTATTTACTGCTGCTTTTCAATGTCGTGTTCAATCAGCAGCCAACTTATATACACCGCCTTTCCCACCACCCCAACATTCCATTTCCAAAATTTCATAATATTAATTTTGTATTTTAGTGCAAGACTTAATATACCAGAATTCTATTATTTGAGAATAATAATTTATTATTACATTCGATTATAGACCTTAGTATGTTCTAAATATTATTCTGTGCAGGAAACATCTCATGACAAAAGTAGCACGGTTGCAATGTTTCCTAATATATGTGCCACAAATTAATGTGGAGCTTTCAGAAGTATGTACGCTTTTTGTGAGGTTATATTAATTATTTTAGACGTTTTCGAGGTTCGTAAAAAGCGGCATACCATGAATCTATTACAGATCAGGTACAAATGATCCAAAAATTAATCAGCCTTCACCAAATTATAACTCAAGATCAGTGATGTCTAGTGGTGCGAGTAAAGAGAATTATATTAGATTATTTTTGTACGGAAAAACTGTTAAAGAGAGATATTTTTAACGTTCTGTACAGTCAAATTACTGGGAGAGTTACTTTGGGTAAGTTCATGTTTAGTGTTACGACTGGGAAAAAGTTGATCTTACCATCATGAAGAAGCTGATACATTCTTTTAGACGAGTCTTATTTCTTGTATTTCAGGTTTCGGATTGTTCTTTTTCTTTAGGTTTTTAAGGATACTACAGACTACTGAACCGACTACTGAGAATACTCAAGTAGTTTAATTTTGCTAACACAAAATGTAATTTTATGAAATGAAACTGGCTCATTCATGTACAGGTTTCTTATTTTCCCTACCTATCGTAGTATCTATTACAGTATTAACTTATAATTTAATACACTAAACATATCCAGTAAATTCACACACACACACGCACACAAACAGCTCAAATTAAGTCCCCAAATAATGACATGTATGCATACCTTGGCTTCTTTGGCAAGTCGAGCACCCATCGTGTTCACCTGTTCAATAGTTATTTTCTCCTCAATCACGCTGTTGTACAGGGTCTGTAAAAACAAAGGGGAAATTGGAAATAGTATGAAACTTCGCACCCTTTAAATATCCTGCATTACGGAGAAGTTCCGAAATAAAATAAGAGCGTACCATATGAGGATGAAGTTTACGTTTAGCTCCACTGCCTTCTACAAGCGACAAACTCTTGGACTTGGTATCCACACTATCCAACCAATTCATTTCATTATGGTAGGAGCTATTGTACTTAGTAGCATGCTCGCTTGTAGACTCTACTGACCGCAATCTATATACAAGAATGTAAATCAACATAAAATTGGCACCGGTGATTATCATTTGGGCACTTTCGAAAGTTTAGTGGATAAATACTGTTTGTTAAATATGTATTAAGTCACGTACGGATACACACGTGGTACCAAAGAAAGAATCTAATCAAATATGTAAACGTTTTTACCTATCCACAACTTGAGTACAAACATTAGACCAGCGTGTGGTGGTACGGTTGACATCATCCTCCAACCTCTCTAGATCAGGATGCCGTTTTTGACTTCCCCTTGATTTCTCCACTATGTGACGAACATTTCTGGTGTCTTCAATCAACTGATCTACTACATGTTGTTGTGTTTGAACAGTGCTCTGAAGACTGAACAAATCATCTGAAACTCTTTTGAGTCCATCATCGTCTTTGGGGATATTATCGTAAGATGACAATTTCATTTCATACTGTGAAACGAAAGATGAGGTTTCTTCCAAGGAGGTCAGCACAATCTCCACACACTTCATACGCTCAATATACAAATGAGAAGTTGCCCATATCTTCTCCCATTTTTCAACGACTTTGTCTAGTTTGGACTGCAGTGCAGATGTTTTCTGCGGAATGCTACTGTAGGTTCTTTGCACAGAATGAACTCTAGTCTCCAAAGTTTGAAGCCGCATCTCAAACTCCTTGTGATCAATTACCATTCTCTCCAACGAGTCCACATCTTTCGGTACAGACGCATTGACTCGACTTATCAGAGTTCTTTCAACGTCATCCAAATCTGACTGCAGAGACTGAACTTGCTCCAAAAATACTTTGCTAGTGTTCTTGGATTCTAAAATATGATAAAAATTGAATAGAGAATACAATTACCAATGAATTAATTATTTACCGATTCAAATACTTTCTATATGTTGCATGGGCTGATGCAAAATCAACAAAACGAAATAAATTATTAAACTATTAAATACAAATTTCTTAAAAATTACTTTCTGCATCAGATGCCTTTCTCTCAAATTCATCGAACAGTCGATTGACTTCGTCGATTTCTCGTCGAAGACGTCGAAGGGCAGGATCATTTGGATCTCCTTCTTGAATCAATTTTTCGGCATCTTCATTTAAAGCCTTCCTAATCGCATTCCGCTGCTCAGCTCCCATTGCTAAGAACTGACTTAAATCCCAGCTTTTGACAACCTTGATTGTAGCGAAAATCATATTTTGGCGCATCTTCAATTGTTTCTTTTGCCACAGTGTCACAGTACGATCATACTGCCGTCGGATTCGTTCAACAGCTTCAAGAGATTCTTTGTCCGGAGGGGGGATTAGAAAGCACACACCAGGAACCATCCCTTCCAATCCTGAGGAATTAATGACTTTCCAGCGAACTCTTTGACTGTTGTCTTGCAAAATGCATCGCTCGTCTTTGCTAATAACCATCTGCTGCTACAGGTTTAAATGCATTAAAGTTATATTTATATTAGCAACTTTTGTCAATCTATTAGAAACAGAGTGTTGAAAAAACTGGTTAATATCAATTTATTACATGATGTAGTAAGTTTTACGTTAAAACTTACATTATTTTGTTTGTAGTTGCATATGGCAGTGACGTTAATTGGTCGGTTTACATTTGTTTTTCTTTGTTTTAAAGGAATAATCTCTCTGCTTTGATTTGTCAAACCCTGAATAAAATCTCCGTATTTAGTTAATTCGTCTCGCATATCTTGCATGTCCTTTAAAAGTACTTCCCCTTCATCAAGTGAGAAGTCCGATTTACTAAACACTGAATTCAACATTTCTTCTTTCCTGTAAGCACGGAACACTCAGAATATTATAATATCCCGGAAATCTACTATGCCTGTGTAAAAATGCAACTTTATAGGTATTTACCTGGATATTTGCTGTTCACATTCTCGAATATCAGCAAAATACTGTTGATAAGTCGCTACATATTTTAGATGTGTTTCAAGACAAAGGGTCAGCTGAAGTAGCCACGACCACTGCGTCTGCATTGCGGACATATAGGTTTCGATACATTTAGACGCCGGATGATGCTGAAGGACTAATGATTCTCCTCGATCTTGAACTGCGTT
This sequence comes from Dicyrtoma fusca, assembly GCA_034695205.1. Taxonomy (NCBI): domain Eukaryota; kingdom Metazoa; phylum Arthropoda; class Collembola; order Symphypleona; family Dicyrtomidae; genus Dicyrtoma; species Dicyrtoma fusca. Next base: position 43,905 of record JAQFZC010000392.1, read on the forward strand.
AAACTGGATCTCTCGTTTTTCCAATTCACTCATAAGAGCCTTTACATTTGAAAAACAAATATAGATAATTATTTTTCCATATTTAAGTGGCATTTCAGTCACACTGGTTCCGCACGTGTTAAACCAATGTAGGTAATTGCATAAAAGAAGCTTTCCTCATCAGATGTTTTCCCAAAAAGTCTCTAAGCGTTAACTCCGCCACCGTTAAAATTTTTACAGCCGTCGATAAGATCTTACTTGGAAAGGAAAGGTTCTTTTAATACTGCATTGATTTAATGATACGAGATAGGCAAAACACTAATGAAACACACAACAGTAAGCCTGATATAAAAAACTATAGTACAACTACATAGGTAGGTAAATAGTATAAACGTAATACATACTGACATACAAAATATCGTACAAGATAGTAAGAGTAACGTTTTAATTAGAACTATTTAAGAAGTAAAATACTTGCCTCACCCCCGCCTCCAAAGCAATGCTGAATACGAAATCGGATAGAAGCCATAAATAAATCCCAAAACCAATTAGCATATATAGTCATAGTAGCCCACATGCATTAACAGGGAAAAGCAGATACAAAATATCAAATCAGAAATTTCCAACCACCAAATAAGCTACAATATCGTTTGAAGTAATATCACCGAGTTGAAATACAGGCAACTTATTACAACTTCATGAATGAGTATTTACTTGTTAAAGAAACCAAGAGTTGAGTTGGGGTAAACTTGTACAGCTACAGGAAAAGTTGAAAGAATTTGCTGGACCTGAGATTTGTTTAATATGCTACGCTCCCCCAACAACTTATTATTTACTAGAAAGTGTGTGACTGGCTACATGTCGATTAACAATTTTACTAGGATAATCATTTAAATTCCAACAGTTAACGAGCCTGGCCAACAATATCAATTTGGTAAAAAACATAATTAGCCCTTTTAACAAGCGAAATACTCGAAAAATCATACGAAGTGGCTATAGTCAGTATTTTACAGCCATATCTACTATCATTTCATAATATAATGCAAATTGGTTTAACATATTACCTCGTAGTACTGTTCTACTTCAACAAGATTTAAATTCTTCGAGCTCCAATCTCTTGTTATTTCACGTTCCTCTTTTTCACTCAACCAAATAAGCTCGTTAGTTGCACTCTGAACAAAGTCCATTAATGTTTCAAGATCTGACTGCCGCTTTTTGGAAGACATGAGTAATTCCGCATAGGCCTTCTGAACCCCATTCAAATAAGTAATGTACAACTGAAGCTCTTCTCCATGGAAGGAATTCTGAAAACATAGTTTACAGTTAGACCAATCATTTCGATCTTCTTCATTAATATTAAAGCAAAAAAACCAAATAAACGTCTCTTACTTTGGCTGCAGAGCTTTTGTCGATGCTACTCTGGAATTTCTCTATCGCTTTGTGTTCGCGGAGTTGTTTCTCTAGTTCTGCTTGAACGGAGGGTAAGTCACTTCCATAGTCTGAATCTTGCAGTTGTTTCTACATAAAGTACAAACCAAAATGTAAAAACGTTTTCATTAACTTGTCGGTGCTTCTCATTAGGTAATTAAAAATCTAGACGTACATTTTTATTTTTTATCCAATCGGTGACATCTTGAATAAATCGGAAATGCTGATTTGTTTCCACAAGACGGGTTTCCAAAACAGTCTTGGACATTCGAGTTACGGTCTTTTCTTCAATGGGGAATGAAATAGAGGCGAGAACCGAAAGGAGTCGATTGTGCAAAAGCGTCCTAACATTGATCCACCTCTGGTGAAGGTGTTGCACCCTTTAATTTATAAAGTCAAATTTAGTCGAAACATTGAATTTAAAAAATAAACTAGGCCGTAGCGGTATGCCTACTTTACTTTGCTTCCTACCAGCTATTGAAAAATGATTTACAGTTACGAATGTATTAAATATATTGAATTAAGGAGCATAATGAATCATACATTTTATGTAATTCAGTAGCTTGGCTATAACGTGCATCTCTAAGAGTCTGAGCATCTGTAAGCATTGATTTAATTGTATCTTCCGTTAGCTGCATATCTCGCTCCAGTTGATCGCAATTATGTTTGGCATCTAAAGGATGAAGCCTATCGATTCTTCTAGCTTCCTCTTCAATTCGTTGTTCCACTTCATCAAGTCTAATTTCAACTTGTTTAGCTTCGCGATGAAGCTTTTCGGCAATTCGTTGTAATTTCTCTAGCTTTTTAATTTCATCATGTATCGATTGATCTTTTTCTTGGTGAGACAGCATCAGTACTTGCCAACTTCGTTCGATATTTTCTATATGAAGTTCCCGATCAATCTCGCCATCCCGAAAATGTTTCTAAAAACCATAAATCCAGTTATCATACAGCGTACTTTTACATTAACTTGTGGATGGCGATACTATTAGCGTACTAAGTATTTACGCTACTGCATACAGCAATAATGTATATTTTCTGTAACAAATAAAATGGATATTGAGAAACGCATAAAATACCTCAACATCCCTGAATATATGAGCAATCCTTTGCTTTTCGTGAGCACGTGGTGGAATTTCTTCAACACGAAACCTATTCATGTCGGCAGCCATCTTTCTCATTTCGATCAACGAGGAGGAGAAATGGCGATCCTGCATGACGGCAATGTGCTGGCGAGTCCAAGTATACAAAGAAGATGCGATTTCTCTGTATTCTTCCCATTTTTTCTGAGAATCCTATTTAATTAAACACGCGTGTGACAAGTCAAATAATAACAAATCTTTATTCATCCAATTGAAAATTGATACCGAACTCGCACTCGTTGTTAAAACGGGATCAATTAATGTCACCCAGCTACCCTATAAGGTAAGGTGGTATTCAAACACTCACCGTATCATAAAGAGGATGAAGCCTCGGTGGTTCGGGGAAGGCGTCGTACAGTGAAGAAATGTAAGTTATGAGGGATTTTTCATCTGGCTGAGGAGTGTCCACGTCTAAATAAATAAAACCACAAATTTTTAGTACACTATCAGTTTGGTTCCATATTTTTTAAACCTATTTTCCTAACTGTAAATACTGTTTCGCTACTTCAAATTTCTCTCCAACAAGAGAAATCGAACAAATAATGCAGCCATCAGTTTTTAGAACACGAAATTACTGCTGTTTTAATTTTTGTACCTACATACATAGCAGGTATTTTTTCAAATAACAATGATGATTGCCAATAACAACTTCAAGCGATTTAGTGCCTATCCCCCGTAACAGCACAGTACCACCTACCTATATTTCACTATAAAATCGATAAATTCGTTGGAGCATGATTTACTCCAGTTTATTACCACTCGAGGCTGTGGCTTCCTTTTCAGGGTAAATTGCAATCGCCTTCTGTCTACAGTGGAGGTATCATCAAGTCTGACAGGTACCCTCATAAAACCCAAGGTACGTATGCGATTATTAGACAGACATATTTTGATACTTCTCAACCTCACATAACCTCCACTACACTAATGTATTTTATTACCATACGCGGCCACATATTACTGCACATCAAATGTAATTAAAAATCGGTTTGAAAAGCCATTGATTCTGTCACGATCAACAGCCTTCCAAATTCGTGAGCTTCCTAAATGCATAAACAGCAGGCCAGTTGTCAGCTTAATCCGAGCCATTAAACAATTTTCCCAGCTTCAAAAACCGATTTACTGATACGAAGTTGTGCAGCATGTCAATTTCTGTCCCGAGGTAATAGCGCAAACATATACGTTTCAATGTCTATCTCCTGTCACAGCTACAATTATAATTAGATTTTTTTAAATCTATACCTATTGGTGCATGATTTACTCCATTTTTGCTCTGACAGTTGATTTTTAGGGTAAATTATAATGGTCTCCAAACGACAGTAGAGGTATTATCAAGTTTGACAGGTGCCCTCATAAAAAAATCTATGCACTTATTACACATATTTTTCAACCCCATATGACCTCCATTACCTTAGATTGTACGTTAAAGTCATGTAGGTATTTTATTACCTCACGCGGTTAGGCATATAAAGTACATCAAATATCATTAAAAATCTGTTTGAAAAGCAAAAGAATCTGTCACGATTGAGAGCCTACCAGAGTCATAGTCGTGAGCGTACTAAATGCAAAGGCAGCAAATCCATTTTTCAACCTACTGCTAATCCAACAATATAAAATGGTAGATACCATCGAATTGCCTCGGGTTAGCATCACTGGCTGGGGATTATGAAGCAGCATGTTGCCATGTCGAGCAATAAATGACGAATTTTTTTGTCACTTAAATGTGTAAGTTGATTGCATAATAATTAGGAGTAGCATTATTATATAGCATAGTCCTGTTAGGTATAACTGCAAAAAACATGGCTGGCTAAAGGTTTTTGTCTTTCTACGACAATACTTACATCATTGGGTCAACGACGGCCACCAAAAATAACAATCAATCGCTTCCCAAGCCATTAAGCTTTGCGCTGGCCTACTTTGATAGATAGACCCATCCCTCCCCCATAGAAAATATTCTGGTGCCTTGAAGATCACAAATAACACTCGACATTTTTTTAGCCGCAACGTTGTGACTTAACTTTTGTTTGCAAGTAGCGGTACAAAACAGATTAATATTCTACTCATCCCATTCCTAATTTACCACATCAGCAACAGTATATAAATCTCAGACATTATTCACAATTAATATGCAAGGAAGCGATAGATCAAATACCTAAGTTGGGTATATATGATACCCTCAAAAAAATTTTGACGATGGCAGATTGGTAAAAATATTGAATACCTATCACAGTTAGCAGTGACGCTTAATAAACAGCTAATTAAAAGTTTTTGGGCAATGATTACAAAAATGTTTGAAATGGGCAATAAAAAAATTAGCATCAGAATATCTGCTTCCATAAATAAAACATCCATCAAACAAATCCCAACAAAGCAATCATTCTATAAATATCCATTAACTGAAATAATATTTTGTGAAAATCTTGTAAAAAATTAAATTAATCAACACTACAGGATTTACAACTTAGAAACTCCGATTCTTGTAAAAACTATAAACTTTTCAGCACACTGAAGTAGGAAGGTACTGTAACTTATTCCCTTTAGCTGTTATAGTTTTAATGAATCATTTAAGGTTAATGATAAGTATCCACACAGACATCGACATGAGGATGATCGCAGATGTAATCTAGCCCTTGCGTGTAATTACTTTATTTTATTTTGAAATTATTTTCTGTATATTGACAAATAAAGGTGGGCGTGTTTGAATACCTCAGTCATATAAGTATGTAACTCATCCAAGGACAAACCAAATCCTGTATATCTTTCCAACCATTGCAAAACAAAAATGATTTTATTCGGCGTAGCAGATAGGTCAATTCGGTAGAGTCTGCGAAGTGCTTACAATTAGTACAGCGTGTGTACATGCACAGCGTCCACTCTATTCCATACTAAGTTTTTTTTAGACTTCTAAGCTCGACCAACTATTGCGTGATGACAGCAACTACCGAATAATAGACACAAAAACGGTACTTAATTCGTCATCAATTAAGCAAGATTTCAAACAAGAAGTGCCACTCTCGCTTACAATCAACGAGTTCATCAAAACATTCATCATCATTATTCGCTTTAAGCATAGTCATTAGTCAAATCGCATATGGAATTTATTCAATTATTTTTACAGCAATACCTAGAAAAATGTGAAAGCCGAAATGGGGCAACACATGACCATGTAGGGAATGGAATTGTCGTAACTTGTTCTCACTCCCCATCTATTGTTGCGCTAGAACGAAATGGAAACTCGGCAGTACTAGCCAAGTCATAAATTGAGTTTCATGAATTCAAGACGTATGATAGATATGCGCATAATACATAAAAGGTTTGTATCTCAATTGTATCTTTAGCAAGACGCGCATCTCTACCGTACAGTAACTGTTGAAACAGTAACTGCATCCCCTAGGACTGAAATTCATTAATGACAGTGAATGGATTTACAGTTACGAGCACATTCATAACGTATTCATTCAGTTCAGCCAATACCTCTCTTTGTTGCAAGGAAGATACCTACCTAACGTTCATTCGTACATACTAATTCATGAAAAGACATCAACATGTGAATTTTAAAACAATCTACCAAAAAAACAAATTTTAACTCATCTGCCGATCATTTAATATTACTATGGCCTCACGATCGGTCTTGGTCCTCAAACTTCTATTAATACCTGCCTAGTTCACATCTGTTTCCTCCGTTTTGCATACACATATTAAATCCCCTCATTTGGACTGTGAGTTGCAAAAATTCGGCTGTAACAATAAGCTGTGGAAGTAATCTCTGATTTAACGAGTACTGTGTACTTACAATTTCCCTTCATGCAATTATTTCAACCATTTTAAATTTAAAGAATGGGAGTGTACCGAGTTTCCAAATATATCTGAACCGACACGACTGGATTTAGAAGCACATTGGACAGTACCTATCTAATTTAGTAGTGTACATATAAACGAGGTAGGTACATACAATACCTACCAAATGAAGAATCTCCCTCCAAAACACATATAACCTATTATGTATACGTATTGGTAAATATTACGACAGTAATAAGGCAATGCCCTTTTTTAGAAATGCAGCCTTCCTAGAATGAAAATAATGAAGGAATGTCTCGCACCTAAGAAAAATACCAATTTTATTGACTCCAATCGTTGTTGTCAATTGTCTGCGCTACTCTCCTGTCACTAATTGCTGACTGACTGTTTGTACTGATTTTTATTTTGAAGTCATGCAATCCACCAGTACTTATCTGAACGTGGGAGTAAGTCAACATTTATTCTGTTCAAAACACTAAAACAAAAGTATTTAGAGCCTGATACTTACTCATATCTAAATCTAACCACGTCGCCTGACAAAGCTGCACACATGCTCACTGCATAATAATGTCCTCGCATCACATCTCAAAAACTAAACCCTACTTACTGAGACAACAGAGACGCAGGGTGTGTTACGTGTAAATACCTGCGGGGTAAGATCATCGAGCCATTTACAGAATGTTTTCTTTAGTGTTTAGAGTTTCGAAAGTATGAGAATCTATCTTCTGCGCTAAAACCCTTGACTGAAGACTATATACATTATAGGTAATTAAGTTCTCCGCATACATTTTAGCCCAGAACTGGTAGGCTATACAATACACTCAATCCAATAGTGCACCAAGGATAATTATATAGTCGAAGTTTTAGTTGACGTGCTGATAAAAATAAAGAGTTGAAAGCTTCAGCAACAAACTACCAAATCACATAATATCCCCCGTTGCTGCATAATACTGTAGGATTTATTTGCTTTATGCGTTATCTCAAGTTCTTAAACAGCCGAAAAAATGTAACAAGGAATGCCAGGGAAAGCTCAGCTTAAGAAACAAGTCACTCTAATATAACAATAGTTGAAGTGGCTCGTTTTAAAATTCTATCCAGCGAAGACACAATAAGTCAACACAGGATTACAACGCATGTGGGAGTGAAATCAATACAAAGCATTTAGGCATGTCTGTACCTCTCAACCCCGAGTACTCTGTCAATTTTAAATGTATAAACACTGGGTGTTACCTAATTTACTACACCTATTTTTAATTTTATTGTAGTTTTATAATTCCACAAGTATAAATGTTGTTCCAACCCGGGAAAGTCATCCTTCCTTTCTATTCTGAAAAAATCCTTGGAGCAAGAAACCTGACAGCCAGTATAGTAGCCGTTTCCCATCCGTTTCATTAAAAATAAACTAATATTGAATAAGATGCTCTAACCAACTCCAGGCACTGTATCAACGTGTTTCCTGATATACTCAGGCACCTAAGTTTATACCATTGTGACATAGTAGCACAATATCTACAACAATGGCAATCTATTTCTAAAGCAATGATTTTAAAATAGCTGTATGAATGTATGTGGAATTAGCCTGAATCTTAGGCGTAAACGAAATGCTACGCATTAACTACCTAGTACAAAAGTGGAGTCATGAACCCAGTGCAGGATCTCTGTCGGCTTACATTTAGTTTTGATTAACTTTTGTGAACTGCCCATTTGCTGTATTCTGCAACAGACATTATCTGATGACTTCTCGTGGCAGTTTACAAGAAATGTAATTCGACTACCAATAATCACAGGAAGTTAAAAAACAAAATACCTTCTGCATCAAGAAGACGGGTAACTCCACAGTCACGTTCGGCAACGGAGAATGCAGTATCAAGACGATCTCGAGCATTTCGTCGTTGAATGCTGCGCCAGTCGATTAAGTCCGGCCTAAATAGAAAAACAAATAGCAGCCATTAAAATACATGCTAGGCCGCATTCAGAGGACGTCATGTCTCTAATGCTTCTTGAAAGTAAACATCTGTGCACTACGTATCCTTTGCATAGGAAGTAAAGCATCAATAGCAAGTATAAAAAGCAATTACATTTAAAAGCAATAATTAGCACCTAGGATTTTAGAGACTCCGTATTAGCTGTACATATATTATGGTATGTTCCATTACAGTAATGACTGAAAATCTTCAAGGGATTCGACTGAGCTAACTACCTAAAACACTTTCATTGACAAACATTGTCTGCCGCTCCTTAAAAAAATCATTTTTCTAAATACATAAAACTCCACATTGCTTGGACATATATACCTACCTGTTAGTTTGAAATTACTTTATTCCCAGCAAAACTTATGTTAAACAAAACAAATTCTTTCTTGCAAATCCATGTCTTTATAACGTACGAAAAACAAATATAAACAAAAAAAGTTAAAATAAAATTAAGTTCGTGGAACAAATATTACTAACGAAAACCGCTAGAAAGTAAACCTTGGAGCGTGGCAGTCCTAAATTCATATACCTACCTAGGTAGGATATTTAGCCGTAATATATCCATTCGTAAGCCTACTTACTATGTATGCCCACTATTGAGAATTACTTAACGATTACCATTCATGCGAGCATGCATTCCCAAAGGCGTAAAGTATGGGTAAATACTATTATTATCTTGGCATACTACACCGTCAAGTTCTGAGGACATGTGCACCTGTGCACATGTAGAATCGTAGAATGTCAAGGTAAACAAACATATGAATGCCCACGAACAAAAAATTAAGAATTAACATTAAGAAGCTAATAAAAAGCAACATTGACATTATACAAAAGCATACCGGTTTCGATGAATAATGGCATTAAATGCAAGTCCATCCCTCCAAGACTTGGTGAAATTGTCAACTCTGACCCCAGGATATTTGGCAGTTGTTTTCTGGGCCCATTTGAGAAGTGCATCTTTGGCAGACACATTCTCTTCCATACCAACCACGATATCTGAAATCTAAATAATCAACACAATTCGTTACAGCAAGAATGAATGGTGCAAAAAATCCATTTATGAATTAACTTTCATGTACACACAATATCCTACTCACTGCATTGTATGGTAGTAACAGCTATAACAAACACTTAACATCAACACACGGCAAAACATTAATCAACTTCCTGTGGCTCCGAAATGCATAGGAACCAAATCAAATCCAAAATCGATAGTGCCCATTGAATTAGCTAAAAGGCAGATGTATATGCATGAACCTACATGGCGAAGGGCTTGTGCCTTGTGCGTCATGAATATGAATGCCTACATTTACGCGAACCGACGTATTAAGCAACACTTACGTAGTATGAGCCCGTATCACGTACTATTTGCTTAATCCTATAACACACGCCGGATAATGGAAGCATGGCCTTTTTTACTACCTATTTTTTTGTTATTTTTTATTTATTGATCATTACGACAGACACAATTTAGGTCCAGAAGGTGTAGATCTAGATCCGCTGAGCAC